>JAJJWW010002433.1:0-61009 GCA_023531295.1 Papaver armeniacum
GTTGGAGCCCTATAGGTTTCAAATGAAAAGGTTTTGCCACGATATTATACTCGGGAGACTAAGGACGAAATCAGAAAATGCTAGTTACCCCTAAAATTCGTCATCATTATCACCCATGCTTTCAACTAGCTCGTGCCTGTACCCAAACTTCCATTTTCCAAACATTTACAAATGTTGGCTGCAACATTTCATTTTCACTACGTGTAACTAAAATTTGTTTTCAAGAAATAAATAAACACGTCATAAGCATCATTACTAAGCTCGCTTTTCATCCTCTCACAAAATAAATTCAACGACTAGATAGATAATCAAAACCCATAAGAAAGTAAAAAAATCAATCGAACGACGGCGCAATTTTTTAGGCCAAATTGAAAAAATAAAAGTATGTTTTTTTCGAGCTATTTCCCTTTGGAGAATATTTTTAAAATGAATGGTGGTTTCCATTTGGATTCCCTGGTGAATTGTCTTTTGAACAAGCTATTTCCCTCGCGGTAGATTACACTGATCTGGCATGCTGTTGTTTCTCTAAATTTCTTGATGTTGTAAAGATTATCTAGGTAAGCCTGATGAATTGCTACAATCAAAAAGAAATCATTCACAAAGTCGGGTGGCTCTATTGATATTCCAAAATAGCTAGAGGCATTTTATGCATGAAATAAAGAGCCGCACACCTGACTCTACACTGCCCACATGCTAAACCAGGTGCATGTTTTTTATTTGTAGTGGTGCTCCTTTTCGTACCAAAACTGACGGATACTGTCTCTTGACTCTCTTCTTTTTTTATCAGCTGACGGATACTATCACACTGACATACTCCATATGTTAAGTTATTTAACCGAATTGCCACTATACCATACACTTAAACGTCCATTTTCCAAACTTATACTGTGAATAAACGCTGCATGCTACATTTCATTTTCACGTACAAAGAAATAAATAAACAGGTGAATTAGCATCATTACAACACGAGCTCTTCATAAAAGACATTTATTTTCACATCAAGTTAAACACACTGATTCAATACCGTAACAGCCAGGCGTATTCAGTTAAAAGAAAAGGAAAAGTGAAACGTCCAAAAACAGACAGTCGACATTACTGCAGAGGCACAGCCACAGTTGTCGGTTTAACCGTCCGTCCTTTCGAAGAAATCATCATCGATACTGACGAACGCAAACAGTAAAGAGAACAAACGATCTCACCATCACGATCGTGACACGTATTGATCGATCTCCCCAAAAGTTAAAACGTCACTGGTTTTACTTATAAATTCGCCGCCCTAGCCACTGATCCTCCACAATTCCACATCATTTCTCATCGGGGTTTAACTAGGGTTTTAGAAGTAGCAGTTAAAATGGATGATTATAGTAGAGAAAGGTTCAATCATCATCATAACAATTATACTGCTGCAACTGAAGAACATTACACCTCAAACGAGCAGAAACAATTTCCAGGCTCAAATCCGGAAATCATGTCAATGTTTCATCTTATGGGAGAAAACAATGGTTATAAAGCTTCGTTTCAAGGGTTTCCAGTTACAGAAATTGATCCAGTAGGTAGTTTCATGAGCTACTTTAACGAAGAATCGTCAGAGCTTCAGCAAAACCAACTTCTTATGGTTCAGAAATCTTCTTTACCTAATTATGGAGATAAAAATCTGATGGTGAATGGTTTTTCAGAGATTAATAATCTTAAAATCCCTAAATCTGAACCAGTTGATTATGAAGAATTTCATCAGGTGAGTAATAACTTTGAAACATCTGAGAAAAGTTTGAAGAATTCAGAATTTCATGATCATCATAATCTTGCTGAGTTACCGAATCTTCAATCTTATCATTATCAGAAAGGTACAGTTCCAATTACAGAAAGTGATTATTTAGTTGCTCATCAACCTTCTCAGAAAAGATTCAGATCTACTACTTCATCTGATTCAATGATTTCAGAAAATGGTTTTCCCATCCCTGAATCAAATCCTAATTACTCATCATCATCATCCTGGGAAAGTCTAAAGAGGAGCAGTACCAGATTACCACAAAACATCATAGCAAGACAGAAAAGGAAGATAATAAGTGACAAGACAAGTTATCTGCAAAAGCTGATGCCATGGGACAGGAAAATGGACATGGCGACAATGCTAGAAGAAGCGTACAAATACATAAAGTTTTTGCAGGCTCAAGTTAGTGTTCTTCAGTCTATGCCTTGTCAGTCAAGTTTTATTAATGCTTCTCAGATGATGAATGGTAGTGTTGGTGCTAAAAATGGTAATGGTTTTGGGGTTTTAGGTGGATTAGAGAAATTGAACCGACAACAGCTTCTTCAAGTACTGGTGAATTCTCCTGTTGCTCAGACTCTTTTATACTCACAGGAATGTTGTGTTTACTCTTTGGAGCAATTGATTTTGTTGAAGAACAATATTCTTATAGAACAAATGTCTGCTGCTGGTTCTTCTTCTTCATCCACTACCTCCTTAATTAGCTGATGAATAACAGTACAGTACCATTTAAGTTCATAATAGAAGGTAATTTAATGGAGGAATTTTTGTTGATTTGGGATGGGTTTTGCGATTAGGAATTAATTTTGGGTTTTTTATTTTAATAAACGGTTATCTTTTTAGTTTAGGGTCTAGTTATTAATGAAATCGAGTGATAGAGCTACTAGTGATATATATTTAACGTAAGGGAAAAATATCGTTTGACTTTTCCTTTTATGAGCTTTACCCCCTAAAGGTGACTTTCCCCTAAAGTGATTTTTATACCGAAAATACCCATTTAAACTATGTGTGCGCATTTACCTCCTCCCAGCTCCAAACGATTCATGAAAATTTGATTAATAAGATCATTTACAATAACTGATCGTTAAAGCTTACATATCTACGTATTTGATAGATAAATTTAATTATTTAAAAATATTTAAATAGACAAAAATACCCTTCCATGTTAATTTTTTTTTTGTAAGAGCGCTTTTTCACTTTTTGTCCTAACTTCTTCCATTTACTCTCTCGCTAGTTTTTACGTTCTTGCTAGTTTACTCGCTGCTTCCAAAAGTGTCTAAACTAATAACATTCCTGAATCGGAATGAAGTCCATAGCAGGGATACATTGTTGGATGTTTTTATTGTCGAAAATGTATTCAATGGTGGTGGTGACTGAGATCATTCCATATGTATATACTAAGGAATGAAGTCCATACAAAAAGTTTGGGGGAAAGTCAAAAAAGAGACTTCATTCCCAAGGAATGGTCCATACAAAATGACTTCATTCCAGGAATGAAGTCCATAAAAAAGCTAAAAAAGCAGACTTCATTCCTGTGGAATGAAGTCCATACAAAAAAGCTAAAAAATGACTTCATTCCAGGAATGAAGTCCATACAAAAAGCTAAAAAAAGACTTCATTCCCAGTGAATGAAGTCCATACAAAAAGCTAAAAAAACATCCATACAAAAAGCTAAAAAAAGCAGACTTCATTCCCGGAATGAAGTCCATACAAAAAGCTAAAAAAGAGACTTCATTCCCAAAAAAAGGAATGAAGTCCATACAAAAAGCTAAAAAACAGACTTCATTCCAGTGAATGAAGTCCATACAAAAAAAAAAGCTAAAAACGGACTTCATTCCCAGGAATGAAGTCCATACAAAAAGCTAAAAAAAACAGACTTCATTCCCAGGAATGAAGTCCATACAAAAAGCTAAAAAACAGACTTCATTTGTAAAAATGAACAACATCATCATCTTCATCTTCTTCTACGTCTTCAACAGAAACATCAACATCAACATCGTCGTCTTCAAACACCAGCAGCAACATCATCTTAACAAACAAATCGAGTTCGTCTTCAACAACATCGTCGTCTTCAACAGCATCGTCGTCTTCAACATCATAAACATCATCGTCGTCTTCAACAACATCATCGTCGTCTCATCGTCTTGTATACTTCAACAGAGATCGTCGTCTTCATCAAACAACAACAGCATCAGATTTGGTTCTTCATCAAAACAACAACAGCAGCAGTCATCGTCGTCTCATCGTCTTGTATACTTCAACAGCATCGTCGTCTTCATCAAACAACAACAGCAGCAGATTTGGTTCTTCATCAAAACAACAACAGCAGCAGATTTGGTTCGTTCAACACGAGTTCATCTCATTAACACGAGCAGCAAAACATCATTCTTCATCGTATAAGATCAGAGAATAAACATCGAGCAGCAGATTTGGTTTGTTCAACACGAGTTCATCTCGTTAACATCGAGCGGAGAAAAAATTTGGATCTAGAAAAAAAAAATGAGAGAGAAAGTAAATGCGAGAATGATTTATTCTCTTACCTTTTGACTATATATATGGTCCTTATCCAAAAGGGTATTTCTGCCACTACAAGGTGACATTTACATCATCCATGACATCAGCCTAGGACCAAACAATAATTTTTAATCCCAAACTATAATTTATATTATCAAATAGGACCAAACAGACACATGACTGGGTCAACAGGACTAGACTCTCCCTAATATATTATTCCTAGGACCTAATGGTATTTCCTACTTAACGTAATCCAGTTTTGGTTGATTAGTAGCATCTTTTACGGGATTAAAGATGTAATGAAGAATATTTGTAGGAATTCGGCGCTTATGCAATGAGATTTTGGTAACAAATTCATCTTTTCAGATTTATATTATATTTGAATGAAATTAACAGAAACGTTTTAACAACAGCAGATGAAAAACCATGATGATATCCTTTGTATCGAATCTCAAAGCCAGAGAGTATGAATGGCCTGATTATTATTTTAGTAAATGAAGAGAAACTAATTAAGCGAATGAATTAATTAATTTACAGATTGTATCACTTCCAACAGGGGTGTCATGGATTTTAGTATTAGTACTAGATGACCAGAAAGCACTGCGCGGTTGCATGATAATTTATTCTTAATTTTAGGAGTAATTTCTATGGGATTCCAAAAGTTTGAAAGTAGTAAAATATTAGTAAAATTAAGATTACAATACACATTTTTCTATATACAGTACATTTAAGTAAATTTTTTTTTTTTTCCGCACGAGGGATGAACCGGAAATGAATGGTTGACCGACACTTTATCCCAAAAAAAAATAATACCAACTGAGATATGTGTTGGGGCCCACTTAAACACTTTACCATCCCAATGCTGAGAGCATTACCTTATCACCGTTGGATCTCCCTCGGGTCATTTTTCAGGAGAAATTATAGGTCTGTCTAGCACCTCCCGGGATGAACTAGAAAAAAACAAAGAAGGACCATCAAGAGGTCACACTGCCGATTCTGGAAATGATGTTTCCAGGGATTTGAGTTGAGGCCCATCTGTCTTGGACGTTGTTTAATAAGGCGTAGGCTGCAAGAGAGTGAGTTATGTTGTTTGGCTTTTGGGTGCAAAATCGACCTCCAGCTTGTTTACGGATCTGCCTTAAGACTTTATGTTGTCAGTGAATCTCCAAATTCTCCAGGGGAAGAGTTAGTTTCTCCTCTAAGGACTTTCACCACTACTTGACAGTCCCCTTCTATAATAACCGAGTCATAGCCAAGCCATATAGCAGGTTCCATCACCAATATATAAAAACATCTGCTTCTGCTACCACAGTGGCATCAGAATTTCCCAATCTAGTACTAGCCCCACAACATTTGCCTTCATGATTCCCTGCGATGGCTGCGGATGCATAATTTTCATTTCAGACAGTCGCATCAACATTGATTTTAATAGTTTCATGTGGTGGTGTCATCCAGATAGGAGCGATACTATTATCCAGATGTTGATGTTTTTCTATAGCCTCAGTCTCCGCTTCTGCGCTGAAGTTGTAATACAAGCTGAACTAATGCAACGCGATTTGAAGAATGATGTGCACATTCAGCTGCTTCTTTTCGAACACCATTGAATTACTGACTTTCCGTAAAGCCCAACAGATAGAGGCTCCCATCGCAAAAGCGTAATGGCTAGCTTGACATGTAAACCACTGTAAAACCAGTTGGGAGAGAGTAATGTCTTGGTTGTCTTGAAGTCTCAAGCCAAGTGGGGAAGCAAACCACACTGTTTGAGCCTGATTGCAATGTACTAAGAGGCGGTCTGTGTTCTCCTCGTGGGTGTTACAGGTTCTGCACACCGAGTCGACATCTTCCACATATTTTCCAATTCTCTGTCGTACCCTGAGACCATTATGCAGTGCCCTCCACATAAACATTTTTATTTTTGGAGCAACATTTTTAACATCCATGAAAAAACGGGGGTATAACAACAACACCCAATAATTCGTTTGGAAATCTGTATGGACTAACTCCAATATTATTCCGAGAGCACCATCTAATAAAGCGAGCTCTATCAAGAAAGATATCAAAGAGTTATATCTCTTTTTTCTCAAATCAATCATCAGATCAAAAAGATAGAAATCTATGAGCCTGATTGATATGAGAAATACTTGGACGGTACCAAAGACCAATGCCCAAGTGTCAATCAATTTATATCCAACAACAAAAAATTGGATTTACCAATTGATTGAACTATTCACAACCTATGATATTTAAATTACAAAAAAAAATATAATGCGAAAAATAAATAACACAGACACCAGAAATTTTGTTAACGAGGAAACCGCAAATGCAGAAAACCCCGGGACCTTGTCCAGCTTTAAACACCATATTGTATTAAGCCGCTACAGACACTAGCCTACTACAAGTTTGCTTCGGATTGGAATGTAGTTGAGCCCTAACCAAGTCTCACACCGATTGAGGTACACTCGCGTTCCTTACGCCTTTAGTAACAAGCTGGATTCTGCGCACTTGATTCCCTTAGCTATTCTGATAGATAAATCTGTCTCCCACAAAAGTACCTATGAAGTTTTGTTCCGTCTTATGATAAATCAAGGTGAACATGAACCAATTGATAATCCGGTCTTATACTCCCGAAGAGAAGCCTAGAAATATCAATCACCTCACAATAACTTAACTATATGGTAGTAGAAGAAGTTATTGTGGAACCACAAAGTATGAGACGAAGAACTTTGTGATTACTTTTTATATCTTACATATCATAGATAAATCTCGAGCAAATCTTAGAGAAGATAGTACTCAATACGATAGAACAAGTAAGATCAGAATACGCAAGTACAGAGAAAATAGTTGGATCTGGCTTCACGAATCCCAAATGAAGTCTTCAAGTCATTAACTTAATATGGTTTTGGAGAAACTAGGTTAAAGGAGAATCGACTCTAGTCGCAACTAAGACACATGAAAGTGTCGGGATTAGGTTTTCATGTTGCTAGAGTTCTCCCTTATATAGTCTTTCAAATCAGGGTTTATAATCAAAACTAAGATAGCTTAGTAAAAAATTATTCAATATTCAAGCTAAGTCTGCTTAGAAATAAAGCAATTAATCTCCACCATTAGATGGACTTAGCTTGTTATACACAAATAAAATATACCTTCAATTAGATATGGGTAATTGAGTTGGTAATAGAAGTTAGCCATATGAAAACGTTTATATTGAGTTGGCTCAGATAATCAAATGAATTAATTGTGTTTCAAATAGATTTGAATTGTTAGCCATATGAAAACTTTTGACTTAACCACATTCATCTAACACTTCTAGATCAAATATGATGATCAATTAAACATGAAAGATAATCAAATGAATCTAATTGTGTTTCAAATAGATTTGTTCAATTGTTCACTATCTCATAGAAATATATATGAATAACTGAAACAAAATCGTATTTATTCGTAATCGTACAAAGTACTTATACAAGAATCAATTCATGAACATTAAGCCACGGTTTCCAAATATTGCATTCCTTAATTCATAAATGTTTTAGTTCATGAGTATGAGAATCATACTTAACCGATTTTAGAACTTAAACCGTTGTGTTCGCTAACCAGGTATGCAAACAACAGCTCCGGACCTTAGCTTGTCCAGTCGTTCGCATACTGGGTACGCGACCAGCAGTCCCGGAACCAACTCAGGTAGAACCGTTCGCATACTAGGTATATATGCAAACAAAGTTCTCGGACCTTTACAGTTAAAACCTTTCACATATTGGGTACGCAAACAAGGTTTCCGGACCTGAATCATAAAAATACAGTTCGCATACTAGGTATGCATACCGTGTTGTATCCAGACATGGTTAATTGTTCCAAACTCCCGTTTCAATCATTGAAACATCCTTAGAAGATGACAATAGCTTTCTCACAAAAACTATTAGCTTCAAGTAATTTTCAAGTGATCAAATGATCAATATGAAACTTTCCAAGTTGACATCAAATGATTGTCTCACACAAATCATGTAAGATGTTTCAAGGAAATTTCGACATGATCATCTTTTGACTTAATATTTAGTTTCCAACAAATAAATTGTTTCCAACTAAACTTGTCAAGAATATGATGAATATAGTTAAAGCAAAAATCTTCCAACACATATTTCGAGAAATAGATAACTGAGATAAACTCAGCTCGAAATATCAAATGTGTATAATGTAAAAGTTTATATAGATATACGACTTAGTCTCGTTAATTAGGAGATAGAATAGATAGACTTCTGAGTGATAGATAAGTTTTAGTCTCCACATACATTTTGTTGATGAAGTTCCTCCAAGCTTTCCTCAGTAGATCTTCGTTTTCAATCGATGAACGTTGTGAAGTTTAAATCTCAACTACATATTTTATCCTAATCCGAGACATAGTTATAAGTAGACTAGATATCAAGACTATAGTTTTAATCAACTTGTAAGGACCCTCAAGCTCGTCAACGCTATTTGACTGGTCAAGCGATTATCAAGAGAACATTTAGCCGATAATAACTCGATTAGTTTAACACGAACGTTAATTAATAGAAATTAACCTAACAACGATTTAGATACGAATCTAGTGTCGTTTGATAGATCTCAAAAAGTTACGTGGAATGGACTACTCGAACGTGCCAATCAAATACCGAACGAAGAAGATTTATCAATTTGTTTACAGAGGATAAAATGGTCTTTTCGTTGATGGACTTATGGAAGCCCTTATCCAAGTTTTTGGGTGACCCAGAGGTTTTTGGTCGGCCTTATCCCCAGATCTAGAAGATAACTCTCGTTTCTCTTTCTCTTCACTCTTCTTATTCTTTCTTTTCTTTTCTTCTTCTTTCATCTTTTTCTATCGTTTTCTTCTTCTCTTCTTCATGTTTTTGCCGGTGAGAGATTTAAAAGATTAGGGTGAGAATTGATTGAGGAAATTAAGTGATGAGGTTGTGTATATGATGAAGGAACTGAGGTTGTTGTCGATTAAGCCCATGGAGAAGAAGAAATTGATGTTTTCTATAAGTGAAGTTAGGGTTTCATAAAGAATTGTTCTAAGAAGATGTTGAGGATGAAATTGAAGGTTTGGGAGAAAGATTGGAGATGGGTTTGTCATGAATTTGGCTACGGCTAAATAACTGCTTGAGATTATTAGTCATGGTTCGAGAATTGGTAAGAAATTATTTTGAAGATTAGTGTTAATGATTTGTAGAAGATGAAGTTATTGGTTTAGTGGATTGAATTAAGGACGAGTTTAATAGACCTGAAGAGTTTAATTTATGTTTTGAGAATCGAATTACAGTTTAGTTGAGAACTGGTAGTGATGATGGAATATTTTGGTGTTGGATGAACTGATTTGAGGAGTTGTTGTTAATTTTGAGGCGAATTGCTGAACCGAGTCAAGTGAAGGAGAAACTGAAATTCAATTGCTTGGGTGATACAGATTTGAGGCATGGACATGTGTTTGGATGATTGTACATAATTATGAGTTGTAGTGTTGTTGTTGAAGTTAATGGAACTGTGGTTCAAGGATAAGCTATGGTGGTGATGTTGAACTGAGTAAGATGGGAGTTGGTTTGTTAAATAACTTAGAATGAGAAAGAGTTGGAGTTGCAGGTGATGGTGATGGTGATGGTCGTCAGTGAAGTTGGTCTTGGTGGTTGTGTTGAGTTTGGTAAATGGATGTTGGATGAGTGGTGGTGATTGAAATAGAACTCTCAAGTGGAGTCTGATAAATGTTATTGAGATTGTGAATGGCAGATGTTGATACTGCTATAATGGTTGGTTAAGGCCAGTTGAATGTGTAGAAGGCAAAGTTACAGGGAAGATAGAAAGAAACTATAGTAAGAGATGATGGTGATGTTTGTGTGTTTGAGGTTTGCAAGCAAGGAAGGTGTAACTGAGATGGTAGTTGTAGGTTTATAGTTAGTGTTTTCAGTGAAAAGCTTAAAGCTGCAATTGCAGGTAAACCTAGTTTGTAATTGTAATTGAGATTTGAAGTTTATTTGGATTGAGTAATTGGGGGATATGAAAACTAATTGGGGGATATGAATTACTTCCCCCAACGAAAGGTGGCTGCTAAGGGGTGTTTTTTGGGGGCGAAAATACTAAAACGCCCTTAGATTAATTAAAAACATTATGAAAAGACTGTTATGCCCTTTCCCCTAAAACATAAAATCAAATAACCAAATTCATATATCCCCCAATTCCGGATTTGATGATCAAAAAAAAAAATCTTCATCTTCTTCCTCATCGTTCATGCCTCGAAGAACCAAATCGAAAGCAAAACCGAGAACCAAATTGATTGCTCAACAAACACATGAACAAAGAATCGAGAACATTGCTCAACAACTAGAAGAGGATGCATCAGCGAGCTCGGATGATCAACCACTCGCAGTCATGGCTTCTCTGAGAAGGTAAGTGATTTTTGAACTCATTTATGATTGTTTTAATCGATTTGTAGTCATGGGTTTAGGTTAGAATCGCCAAAGCAATATTTGAAATTGTCGAGTTCTGAGAGTATGCAGAGGCATAGGATCTAGGTTTGAATACCATGCCGGTTTAGGTACCGGCATAGCATTTGGGATGAATACCACGCTTGGTTTCAATTTACGATAGTGAATTTGCGATCTTAGGCATACAAATTGGGTTGAAGACTATTAGGTAGTCAACTAAAAACACACGGGAACAATTTTTTATCCGGCATTGTATCTAGGTTTCGTGAATGCCGGTACTTAAAAACCGGCATGCATTAGTTCAATTAAAAAATGCCGGTAGTACACTTTAAAAAACATACGGGAACATCTTGAAATTGTGCTCAATCTGGCACACTATTTAGGTTCCATAGGATGCAGGTACTACGATACCGGCATGCTCGATATTTAAAGTTTTATCCGGAATATTGAACACTGAACATAAACATTCCAAGAGATGAAAAATTTAGTCGGTTGAAGTTCTCGGACTTTCTAGCTTATGCGGTGAAGGCCTTTGAGGTCAAGTCGTTCGTCCAGGAAATCAAAGCAATATTTGACAAAACACCTAATGAATTCGATAGCTTCGACGATGTCTTTTGCATCTTTATGAAGGATACCGGGGACGGCCAATTAATCAAACTGGAGATTCCCATTTGTTGACGTCAAATTGGAGCCTCAACTTAGAGTTTGTTAAAGAACTCCTTCGTTCTGACGGCGAAAAACCCCTCAAATTCCCCAAGCCTGAAGTGATCCAAGGTATCATTTTTGTTTATTTACCCATTTGAAACTGTATAAATGATTTACTAATTTTATTCAATGGTGTTTATGCAGCCAATGAATTTGCTTGGAGGACATAACAAGAGAGTCAATTTGGGAGAGTGGTGGTGAACGTAGTGCACTTGCAATCCTTGAAGGTCCTGGAACAGTTGAGGACGATGAGCATGATGAAGGGGAAAGTGAGGAGGAAGATGATGAGGTTCATCCAAGTCAATTAGCAAGCCAAAGCGAAGTTGGTGGGACGAGTCAACAACCAACACAAGGCAAGGGCAAGGCGCAACCCAAAGTTAAAATGTTAAAGACACATACCGACATATACGGAATGCTCAAAACACTGCCGGTACCGCGTCCCGGCATATAAATTACTATGCCGGAACAATCAGTTTACATTATTTGGTTCCTGTATAGAAAATGACATGTACCGGCATGGTGGTGTTTGCTAACGTCCATGCCGGTATTCCAAATTTCCAAATACTCATAAATATGTGACGAAAACCGGCATCCTCGACATATAAGTTTCTATGCGGTATCATATCCGGCATCCTCGACATTTAAATTTCCATGCGGTATCATATCGGCATCCTCGACATTTAAGTTTCCATGCCGGTACCATAACTTTGAAGATTACGGCAATAACACCATACCAAAAAGAAAAGAAAATGGAGAGTACTAATGAAATAGAGAGGTTTACGGAATTGGAGACAAGGATTTTAAAATTGCAAGAAGAAAATGCAACATTGAAAGCCTTGCGGAACGGAGTTTCTGGTGTAGAAACTTCCAAGGAATGCATGGTCGATGTAGCTGATGAGGCGCAATTGATTGTAACTGAAGTCCAAATTCCATTTTTACACCCTGTTGCAAATGTTCTTTCTTGCAAGTAAATTCCAATGGTGTGCACGATTCAGGAGGTATAATTTATATTCTTTTAGTTTAGTGCTTTATGGTTAGATGTTTTACAGCGTCTTGTTCTTAATTGCAATCATATAGAGCTGGTAGTTCTTACTCTGTCTATCTTTAACTACTAAAATTATTAACGGCATACCCTGCAGTTAGAGTTGGTAGTAAGATTAAAAGCATGGGAATCAGGATAGTTTGGTAGTAAAAAGAAACTTTACAAGATCTTTCTAGAAGTTTGTAAAAAGAGAGGGGAATATTGCAATGCCAACTTGGTATTGCCATTCATTGTCAAGAATTGACAAGACTATATATATATATATATATATATATATATAGAAACTACTACCTCCAGTAAAATCTTTCTATTTACAATCAATTGATTCGACTACTAATAATGCATTTGAATTACACCAAACTACTACTAACAATCAAAACTAGGACTACAAAGACGGTACCAATCATCGAACAAGCCAATGAATTTTGTTGTACACTAGGTGAAGATGCAGACCGTGAACGGCTCTTTGGAGGTGACAATGAGAAAATCAAGAAAGATCTTTGAGTAATATCTAGCTTTCACTTAATTGGATCGATATAAAGAGTGTTCAAGAATATCATTCTTACTCATTGGTAGTCCAATATCTTTAATATGTACTGCTGCTTTAAGTTGGCATATTTATTTGCCTCTTGCATTATCCCGGCATATACGGAATGCTCAAAACACCGCTGGTACCTCGTCCCGGCATAGAAATTTCAATGCCGGAACAATCAGTTTACATTATTTGGTTTACGTATAGAAAGCCCGACATGTATCCGGCATGGTGGTGTTTGCTAACGTCCATGCCGGTATTTCAAATTTCCAAATACTCTTAAATATGTGACAGAAAACCGGCATGCAATCTTGGTTTGAATACCACGCGGTATGTTCTTGAACGATTGTGGATATTTTGTCGGCATACAAAGTTGTATGAATACAATGCGGTTATAGAGGTTCCGCGTAGTATTCATACAACGATCATGCCGGTATTAAGCTTTTTCGAGACAGAAATGGCGGTTTCGAAAAAAAAATCAAATTTTCGACCTCTTTGAAGCATTACTGTGTGTTGGGGTTGCTTGTATGTTGAACATGTTTACTTTCTTGAGTTGGTTCTTCACAAAACACTTCATGGTCACGAAAATCATGATTCAAAGGTGTTGGTTCATCATATAACTCCAATTGTGAGTTGTTATCATACATAGAAGATTGAAGATATGATTGTTGTAGTTGAGCTAAAGATTCAATTCTTTGCAATTCTCTTATCACAATCATCTTCCATTTTCAAAAAACAAATTCCACTCAAATTTTTTTCCTCTCCTTCTACTCCTCACTCACACAAATTAAAATAAAAAATCAAACTAATATATCCCCCAATACTTAAGATTTTACTAATTAAAATTAATCACTAATTAGGATTAGTGAGGGCTAGATTAGGAATTAAAAAAATAATTACATAGGGGGTCACCCAATATTGCTATTGGGACACCGTTTTTGTCCTGTAGCCATATCCCCCAATTAGTTTTCATATCCCCCAATTACTAATTCTTTATTTGAATGATTTAATTGATTTATTACTAGATTGAAGTTAAACTTGAACTTGAATTAGAGTTGTAGGGTTAAGAGTTTTGGTGTTGCACCATGATTGTGCATTAGTGTTTTTGGCCTGAGCAATGGCTCTAGCCTGTGCAGAAGTTTAGACCTGTTAGTCATCCCGGTCAGTCTAGATGACTTACCTGACTCAGACTATCTGACAGAGTTGAATCAGTTTAGCTCAGTTGACCCGACTTGACTTAGTGGACCTTTTGACCTGACCTTGACTCTATAGACTGACGTTTACCGTTAGTTGACCTTGACCCGTTAGTTTGACCGTTAGAGACTGTCAGTTGACCAGTTGGACCATGCCTTAGATTAATGGGCCGGATTAATGGACTTGGGCTTATGATAGTTTTCATACTTTTATTGTTTGGACCCCTTATGGTCCGAATTAACCTTTGACTTCTTCTACAAAGTTGTAGATTCATAAGACTTAACTAAGGAACTATAGAACCAACCTAATTGAATTAGTAGACCTTAGATGTGTTAAAGATAGATAATAAAAGGTGTAGAACCA
The DNA here is from genome assembly GCA_023531295.1 of Papaver armeniacum. NCBI lineage: Eukaryota > Viridiplantae > Streptophyta > Magnoliopsida > Ranunculales > Papaveraceae > Papaver > Papaver armeniacum. Next base: position 14,565 of record JAJJWW010002433.1, read on the forward strand.
TAAATGAGCTTATAACCATTAGTTAGATTTGTATGAGTCTTGTATGAGCCTTTCGGCTAAACTCTTAGAGTGCTTGTCTGATTAACAGTTAATCTTTATTAACAACGATCGATTCAAAGGATGAACCAGTGGATCGTGGATCTCGAGGTAGGCGTGGCTTGTCATCAAAAGAGGTGGGAATTACATTTGACTCTTTTGTAACCATTATTGTTTCTTTTACAAAAGTTTATGCTTAAGAAACTCATGCATTGTCTGTTCGTGCATTCCATGCTTTGTTTAAATTGCATTACGATAATTTTGTTGATTATGTTAATCTTTCCATGGTTTGGAAAGGACTTGTAATGTTTGTTTGTCATATGAATTGTTATGGGAAATAAGAATTTCCACCAGTGGTATATAGGATTCGCTCCTTCGCATTTATACCTACTTACTTTCTGCTTTTATGCACATGTCTAGGGCGATACACCGCAGTATTATTATTCGGTGTGGAAATCAATATTATACATTATTTGAAGAAGGAGTTTTTCCATATACATGTTTGTTTATTTCAGTGACTTGGTCACTTTTTAATGTGGGAAAACATTATTGTTTTCCAAATCTTGCCCATGATTACTTGAAAGTTAAGTGTTATTCCTACTGGGCACCCCTTTTAGGGATGATGTGCTCACCCATTCCCACTTTCAGTTTCAGTGACAGATCAGAGTTGCGCAGAGGAAGCTTCGAGGAGTCGAGTCCGTTAGTTTGGTTTACTTCGGCTATGTTATTATGTTGTATCTTTTATTTGTAAGCCAAACGACTATTGTATATGTATAATTTGAGAGGAGTTTTTGTAGTATATATATTTTAGAGCGGGGCTAGTTTTTGGGTTAACTTGAGTGGCAGACTTCTTAATTGAATGTTTAAGTATATGATCTAGATTCTTAGTGCCTCTTTATTTAGTTAATCACTTGGATTAGTCAGCTGCTAGCTTTGGTGGCGCTACAGTGTTGGTATCAGAGCTCACTATTAGATCTTACATGGGAAATAATAGGAATAGCCAGTGCAAGTTATTGAACTAGAATGTTTTAGAAGTGGGTTGGGTTTGTGAGATAAATCTTAATCACTAAAAGTTATCAATAATTAAAAGACTTATTTGATTGATTGATTGATTTGTTTGTTTGGTTGTTTGTTTATGTAATGAAGTAAAAATTATAGGGTACACCTATAACTTTAGCTAATAAAAATTAGAGAATGATTAGTCTAAAAAGTGTGAACATGTAGACAATTCAATACTAAAAATTGTGAGATTTGTATTCTTGATAATCTTGAAAATCACATAGAAACTTACCGAACACCTTTACTTATACGTAGAGTAAACAATTTATAATCACATAATTGTTAATAATTTTGTTGGAAATTAATAATATTTGTAAGAGTAGTTAGAATAATACTTCGACCATCAATGTTAATAATAGTAATTATAAAAAATGAAAATAATAGTAATAATTTTAATAAAGTAATGATAGCATTTATCAATTAATACCATACTAAACTCAACTAAAATTTCATTAAAGATATAAAACGACAAAAATAATAATTATCATTAAATAGTTATGGAAAATTAATAACACTCATCTATGGTTAAGTTTTGTAAATTAAACTAATGAAAAATTAGGAATGGATATTTTCCGTCTAAACTAGTTAGTTAGTATAATACTTATTAGGCATTAGACATAAAAGATGGGGATATAATATATAAATTAAAAAGACTTACCTTGTTAGTAATTTTGTACCGAAATTATTTTTAATCTAACAAATGATTCAGTAAATCTTTAAAATGAAACAAATATACATGAAGTAGTAAGAATAGTATTCAGATATTTGATGTAGTATTAGAATTAAAAGAAAATAAATCCGTATATTAATAGGATACTTTACATTAATAGCAAAATCTAAAGACTATTAGGATATTACAAATTTAAGCAGACTCAAATTTGAATTATATTAAATTACCAACGTCGTTATTTAACAAGATATAGCATACAAATTCGAGATGTATAAATAAAAATATGTTATATCAGTACTTATGTGAATGTAAAATTATATTTGGAAAATTAAGGCTTAGTGTACCAACTGGACTATTAAATTATGGACTATTAAATTAAGAATAATGAAAATGATAATATATTAAGCCAATAATTTTTGATAAGATAAGCAGATAATAATATTCGCGCATAGCGTGTCCATTGGGAACGATCTGCCCCAGGAGCGCGTGCTCCTCTTGTCACCACTGACATGAGTTGCTAGTTCTTCCTGAGACGGTCGTTCCTAGAGGGACAATACGTGTTGGCGCATGAGTGGTGTTTGGTTTTCGGTGCTGGCTGGCCCCCGTTTCACGCGGCGACAACTAGTCCGACTACCTCTTCAGCGTTCTCCTCGGCGACAACGAGCCGAGAGAAAGAATAGTTTGGTTCCCTGTACTTAGGCTTGGTTTGGTAATGCTTTTATTTTCTCAAAAGCACTTTCAAAAGCTATTTATGTTAATAATTTTTGAAATTAGTGTTTGGTAAAAAAAAATCAAAGTGCTTTTTATTGAAAACACTTCCCAGATTCCTCAATTTTTAAAAGCTGGGGAGGAGGAGCTTTTAAAAGCTACAAAAGCATAAGTTGTAGCCCCACCTAAATTTAATGATTGATTTATCTTTTTTATCCCTATTTTATTTTATAAATGACAAAAGTTACCCCTTAAATTTATATACAATCAATTTTTTACTATTTCTTATATTGCATTCTTTAATTTTTTTAATTTTTTTAATTTTTCAAACTATTTTATATACCATTTCATTTAATTTGTTAACAGTATAACTAAAAAAATATTAAATAATTACTTAATTTTAGTTTCATTTTTATTTGAAATATATATATATATATATATATATAAGTATTTAAGTAAAATAATTTTTTTAACAATCATAATAATAGTGGTAATTAGTATGAATATTAATATTATATAGTAAAATAATTAATTATTTTTAAACCCATAAAATTGAATAAACCTACCATTAGAGATATGTCTGTTTTTGTCATTTGCTACAACAACTATGGTTGAATCTGAAATTTTACAAAACACACTTTGATTGCTTTCTTAATCAGCTTCAACTTTAATTAATATTTTACCAAACGTCTAAGCTGTTTTTTCTCACAAGACAAGACAAAGACAACGCACAATGAGAAAAGTGCTTTTACAAAAGCTGCAACAATACCAAACTAAGCCTTAGCCATAGAAAAGTTATCGACTATTGTCCCTTATAACAGTGAACATGTGAAACCATCCTAGCATATGTGAAAGGAGGGACTCTCTCATGTGGCTATGCAAGGCAGCAGAATCGTGAAAGGGGGGACTCCTCCCTGTAGCCCTGCTTGCTTTGGGCAGGGATAAAGTGGGCATGCTAATTTAACGGTCGCGAATGCGTAAACCCTACTAAAATGGTGTGACCGCTCCCTGTTCCACCTGCGACACGGAAGGTGTCAAGGACTTACTACTTTCTCCGACAGGTTGCCTAGGCAGGTGAGCCGGTGTAGAAACTTAACCATATCTTGGAGATAAGATCTTTACGAGAGATTATCTCTGCCCAACCTGGTAATTGCTACTGGAAAATGGGCTTTGGATATTGGATATTGAAGCAGATAATAATATTATTTAATGCTAATTACTATAAAATTCAGGGTTATTGTAAATATCATTTGGATAATAATTATCAGATAGTAATAGCAAAATGTAATTTTTATTAATAGTACAACTTTAGGATTATTTAACAATAATATAAATTAAGGAAATAAAGTTAGATTAAATCAAATCTAGTATTGAAAATAAAATAAAATAAATTTTGATGATTAAATTGTTTTAAAATGCTGTGAATTATATATACTTTATGAAGTAAAATTTTAAGTCGCACCAGTGGCGAAAAAAGTTAGAGACTAATTAATCTTAATAAATTAATACTTAGTTAATCCAGCACTGGGGAATAGTGAAGGTTGTGTTTTCTCTGTTCGTAGGAAGGCATTGTTGGGCTTGGCCAATCTTGACAGGGCAACTTCATTCAAAGATGACCGATCATAGAAGTTTGGTATATTGTTTAGGAAACCTATATTTATAAATTCACTTAGAAAAATTCTCAGGAATCTCCCTTGTAATTAGAGACAAGTATTTTATAAGATAGAAGTTAGTGTAAGAAACTTAGACTTCCATATTGATAGATATTAAATCAACGTAATTGAGCTTAGAGCCACAAATTTTAGTTGTAGAAAGCCATATAGGTTTGTGTTTTGTTTCATGTTGTTTGCGCTTAGATAAAAGTTGAGAAATGTCTAAGGTGGAGAGTTTTTGAAGACCAGAAGGATAATTTGATTTTCAAGGACGAAAATGAATAAGGTGGGGAGAATGTAAGGACCCTCAAGCTCGTCAACGCTATTTGACTGGTCAAGCGATTATCAAGAAAACATTTAGCCGATAATAACTCGATTAGTTTAACACGAATGTTAATTAATAGAAATTAACCTAACAACGATTTAGATACAAATCTAGTGTCATTAGATAGATCTCGAAAAGCTACGTGAAATGGACTACTCGAACGTGCCAATCGGATACCGGACGAAGAAGATTTATCAATTTGTTTACAGAGGATAAAATGGTCTTTTCGTTGATGGACTTATGGCAGCCCTTATCCAAGCTGTTGGGTGACCCAGAGGTTTTTGGTCGGCCTTTGATAAGCACGTAAGTGATACATTTTATACCCATATTTATATTAGCTAGGACTCGATATTTTGCCTAATAATATTATTTTAGTGCTTTTGTAGAAAGTACTAACGAATTCGGTCACCCAGAAAAATAAGTGATTAAATGAGAAGAAAAATGCCCTTTGCGGCACGAAAGTACTCAAGGCATCAAATGGAGGAAGTGCTCATTGAGCTACATTTTTAGTGTTGCACCACTTTATTAGCCTCAGTTCATATACAGGTCAAGTTGGAAAAATATAGAGAAGGAGAGAATGAATATGTTAACGGCTGGAGCATTCTTCGTCTCGAGTTCGAGTACTTTTCCCAACAGCATCAAGATGGCGCTTGAGTGCAGCTCGACATCGACGTCAATTGCATGGGCAGATCTTAGCCGTGACTGCAATAAGATAAACAACAGTAGTTCTTCATGGGGATTTCTGTTCAGGTTCGAAGAGAGTGTTCTTGAGACGTGAATGAATCCAAGCTCTGAATCCAACTACTGGGCTCTGTAAATTATCTACCTGGTGCCTTAACAGCAGTGGTGTGTTATCTAGTTCTCTACGACCATGGAGTTTGATGCTGTCCAAGGTTGAATCTGACGGGAGCTGTGTGCTTGATACACAAGTGAAGACGTAGGTGGATTCCGATACTTCATCGAGGTGGAGATGCAGATGATGTTGCATGGATTTTATGGGTTGATGTTAATGGAAGCAACTCGTCGGAGTGGTTCTTCTCTGACGGCTGAAATGATGACGGCTGTAGAGATGGGTTTTGACCCATCGTGGTCTTGATTGAATGTGAACTGGTGACGTTAAATGGTGGTCTTGTGCCGAGAATAAGATGGTGTTGTGCTCGAGTTTTAGTATTGAAAGTTGAGGTTACTGTTAATGGAGATGGCATCGAACTTAAGACAAACTGGTGCCGCTGCCACTGTTTGATGGCTGTGAAAGGAGCGCTTTTGAATCTAGGGGAAATGAATATGAACGTTGGACAGATGGGTATGCTGCTGCCATGCCCGTAGACTAAGGAGGTTCAGGATGGTGGTGTTTTAGTTACACGCTGCAGGTGTTGCTACTTAGTTCCATTAATCGAGAGAATGTTGACTATCGTTGATGGAGACTGTACGTGGGAGTTTACTGGTGATTGAATGGGAGATGAGAATTGACAGTACACAAAGTTTGTCATGAGTTGGGTGTTTATGTACAGATTTGCTGCCTATAATTAATAAGAAGAACTAATACAGGAAACGAAGAAGACGGTAAAGAAGCTAAGTGATGGTTGTGCTCGCTGGTTTGTACTATGAATGATTGGTCGTGGAATGGAAGAAGATGGCAGCAAAAGCTTGGATTGAAACTGGTGGTGATGAAGCTCAGGCATGAACGGAGATATCAGATACCAAAGTTAGCCGTGAACTTAATGTTTAGAAGTGATGAATAGTGTGTCTAACTCGAGATTTCAGAGAATGGAAAATTGATGTGGCCGGAGTTGGGAGAATCCAGTAATAATGCTCGAATGGGATTGGTGTTATAAACTTATAGTTGGATCGAGGAGATGGCGGGCAATGGAATTGGTCTTGTGGTCAGTCTGGGATTCATGTATACATATGAGTTTAATTTGGGATAGTTGGTAAAGCTGTCGAATCAGTTAAAGGAAGGTGGTCGGTCTGGCAGGAGAGAATTGGTGGTGCATTGGCTGGACTTGAGAAGGAGTTGGATGTTCGGGTAATTGGGCTGGGCCGTGGCAGTGGCAGATGTCGCTAGGTTTTGTTTTGAAATTCTTTGCAGCACCTATATGAAGAGATACTAACAGAAAGTAAGAGGGGAGGAGGCGGCTACACAGCCGTAAAGAAGACGAGGGTTTGAAGTTTTATTCTCTCGATTTCGTTTTTGCTTAGCTATTTTGATTTTAATCTTTTTATGGCTTTTGATAAAGCCATGGCTAGCTAGAGCTATGTTAGGGTTTCGATAGAAACTAATTTATTTATACAAACTCTACGATGATATTTCTAATAATAATTCATTGACTAGTAATTTCTCTTCATATAGCTTGGTACTCAATTGTTTATGTGATTTTCTTGATTATCTATGCTTTTCAATTGATATTTCGTGCTTCGGTTAAATCCCTTGACGTGATATGCTTTAGGATTGATATATAATGCTTTAAAATCACTACCCATGAAGCGAAGGAAGTTACAGCGGAGAAACAATATTTTAGAATTTAACATTTCATCTTCCGAGACATGAGATTGATTTCAAAATTTGTCTTGAGTAATAATAAATAGAGATTAGTAGAGTTTTATATGATTGAATTGGTGGAAATCGAAAACCCTAATAACCCGTTGCCTATTTTGTTGCGATTATTTATTATTTCATTTTGTCCGAATTTCTAAAACTCTAAAAAACATAATATTTTTGATTAGTGATTATTGGTATTAGTTGGTAGAGTATTTCACACTCCTCGTGGTAACGACCCGTACTTGCCATTTTCTACTAGTTAGACGTTGTGCACTTGCAGTATTTCATTGTAAGTTTTCGAGCCTATCAAATGAGTCAGTGGCCCGAGTCGACTTCAACGGTTCATCCCCCGTCTGGAACGGGAGGTAAGAATTCTAAACACCCGCGAATCCCCTGTCAGCGGGTTTACTGGATGATTTTGTATGCATATATGTTGAGGTATTGAAAACGGCTTCTTTAATTTCCTAGTAAAGGGAAAGGCCTGGCCATACAAGATAAGGGTTCGGATTTCATCACCGTTCTCTTCTTGCCCGCCTTAGGAAAATGATACCAAACGCGTACCCAAGCTTAAAATACTGACTAGAACAAGACTGATAGGGTAACGAGCTTAATAGGAAAGTCATTCGCAAAATATTGGTTACTCTTTTAAGCGTACTTTGAAGTTCATGACGGTTTCTGTAAGTTGAATGCGCCGCCTTGTAATGCCGGTGAGGCCTTGGGTATCAAAGCTCCATCGAGCTTCCCTCGTCTCTATTTAGCTTACTTTAACCCAGATTGATTCCAGAAGGGTCTGCTTAAATTGTAACGAATTCCCTTTCGAAGGATTAGAAGCTAGTCTAGAAACAATCTAAGTGGAGCCATCATGCTTTTTGTTTGCTAGAAATCAGTAGGTTTGTTGTGGTCGAGTCAGCCTTGTTTGTGCTTGTGTAGAATTCCCTTGCAGTTAGGATGTCGAATTGGTATTACGATAGCCAATACAACGAATATCCGACTGATTTTCAAAATGGAAATTACTTTGACCATAGTGTGAATAGTGGTTGGGAACGCCAACCTTTTGAAGATTATGGCTCATACCATGGTGAGCCCAATTAATATTGACATGAATACCGGTCATACGAGCAAAATTTATATAATTCCTCTTCTCTAGATGAAGCACGTAAGATACTTGAGTCAACGCGTAAGTTAACTGAGTCAACACGTGAGTTTGCTGAGAAAACACGTAGGTTAGAGTTAGAGACGGAAGAAAGAATTGCTCGAATTACTCTTGATTGCCAATACATTCTTTCCAATATCACCCGTGAAAATGAGGACAATTTTTATAATCAGGATGACGAGGTTAGAATTGGTAACACTACTTGTTTAGATGAGGTTCGATCATTTTCATGTTATTATAATGATGATTGTGATGAGGATAATATTGATGAAGAATATGAAATATGTAGGCATAGTGATGAGGAATTTGTTACTCCCAACGAGCTTTATAATGATAATGTTAATTCTAGTACAAATCCAAATAATTTTAATAATTATTCACCTATTCAAAAGGACGAGGGTTTGACTAGAAATATCCCTGTTTTAAACGATGTAGTATTTCCTTTTCACGAAACCAACGAAGGTTTAGAGGAACGGGTTTATTTTGAGTCTAGCGATTTAGAAACAATAGTCTTAGACAAAGAAAGTGAACTCGTAGAGATGTGTGAGGATGAGCCTGACTTAGAAGAATCAATTGACCATTTCCAGGAATCTGATGACCTAGAAATTAGGGAAGTTGTGACTAGTCTTTCTAGAGACACTGAAAACTCTAAGTTTGGGGGTGATTATCATTCTCCATGTGCTTTAACTCTTAGAAAGGTCCCTCACTTGGGACTTGATATATGTGCCTCAACCATTGTGCCAGATTACCTTCATACTAGCTCTCTCGAACCTAATAATGTCCATGAAGAAGTTCAGTTGTTAGATACCCATCCTCTGGTTGATGTGGTTTACCCAGGCGATAATACCCAAATTGACTTTGTTTTCCCACCAAATATTTTTCAACAAATTGTGGGAACGTATAAGTTTCAGATGTGTCAATTATTAAGTTTTGAGACTAAACCTAATTACTTTAGGATATTAGGGTCGACACATTTGCTTAAGGAAGACCACCAATCTTATTGTGGTCAGCTGTGTAAGTAAAACTGATTGACTTAGAGGATCCTCAATTATTCAGGTTATTATTATGTGCTTCTAAGTTTTTATTTGAGTTTTTCCAGACTCTAGAACCTGAACATTCGGATCTAACTTATGAGGAAACGCAACCCATGAAAATATTTTATCTAGACCCAGTTATAGAACCTGAACCTGAACCACAGCTAGATGTAGTTGTCTTAAATAGGAAACTAGACAAGGGTGTGCTTTATTTGTTAATTTTCTTGGCATGTTGCAGATTCCCTTTACTTGTGATAGCCTTATTTGGTTTTGGTGATCCATGATTATTAGGCTATTACTTTATGATTCTATGAGGTGACTAATTCCTTCGATGTCCTGGGTGAAGACTTTAAACTTAGCACTTCTTGGGAGGTAACCCATGCTCATGCAACACGGTAATATCTTTCCTTAACTCTTTTGCTTCAAGTGGTAACAGATTTCTCCTTGTTCATGCTTTTAATTTTATCTTTAGAACATTGAGGACAATGTTAGATTTAAGTTTGGGGGTATGGGAGAAACTTTTTAGTTGCAGTATCAACTCCAGAGTCTAGAAATTTATGTTTATTAAGGTTGGCACTAACCAATCTAAGTAGATGGGAACATCTTGGTTGTAGGATTTGAGGAACCAATTTGATTAGATGGAAACATCTAAAGAGTCTATTCATAAAAGCACAGAGCTCAGGTGTTAGAATTAAAAAAAAAACATGGTAGTTTCGCCATATCTTGTTGAATCCTTTTCACCTTCTGTTTTTATTTTTTTTCTTATAAGTGATTGGGTGAAATAGAGTGATTGAGATACTAAAAAAAAAAACGAGAGAGAGAATTGAGACCAGACCATCAGAGCAACCGGAATAAATTCAATAAAGTCGACCAATGGTGCCCTTGTATATGCCAGTTGTGTTGACCTAGAGTTAGGATTATCACCCGTTGGTTCCCTTGTATATGCCAGTTGTGTTGATATTAGTCAGACCGGTATCTCAGTCCATTAGGATAGGTTCACCCTAGTCAATATCAAAACCATCTATGTTTTTCTCTACATCCATCTTCTTAATCTTTCCATGTGATTGGTTGACTCCGATTATGATGTACAGAAACTATCTGAGTAGAGCTCTGTGATTTATATATGAATTTTAGTATGCTTGAGTGCAAACTCGTGTACATCAATTGGAATTTCGCATCAGGGTACTTCCTCCTATAGTCAATGATTGTATGCCAACCAAGGAGATTCTTTAGTGCCTTCCAAGGTTCTGCGTAGATAGCTAGGGTCTGGAGTAAAGGTTTTGTGGGTACACCTCTGGTAAACCCTCCCGAGACTACAACTCGGTCACTAGGGCCACCTAGTGAGTTAGGATTTTATTTTCTAGAATAAATTTGCTCGAGGACTAGCAATAATAAGTTTGGGGTATTTTGATAGACACATTTTTGTGTCTGATTTGTCCTCGATGTATGTATTGTTAGAACTCGATTTTTGTACTAATATTGTGTTTTTATGTATTTGTAGGTATTTTTGGGCAATAAACGTTTTCGGAAAAATTCGGCTCGAAAAGTTGTTAAAGGCATCCCGGAGGACATTTGCTAAACGGGCTCTCATTGTGGATAAGGGGCACCCAAATAATAAGGGGTACCCAAAGGATATTTGCACCCAAGCAGCTGACCAGAGGCACCCCTCATGGCATCTACTATTCGCACCCCCTACTCTGGATACACTACACCAAATTCCCGGATTAGTAACAACAATTAGTAACGGCTTACTGGCCGTTACAAAATATTTGTAACAGGCTGGAGCCGTTACGAAATTTTTCAATAATTTGTAACAGAGGCCAGCCGTTACGAATTTTTTTATAGGTGTGCGAGTCACACGCTTGGTCACAGTTGGGTCGTAACACTTGGAGTTTTTAGGTGTGCGAGTCACATGCGTGAAAGTTTTTTTCACCCCACACCAAATCACTTGGAGGATGTTTCTACCCCTATCTAAACTCATATCTCTACCCTTCATTTTCTATCTCGAGATGCATCTCAAACATCATACCCTAGCTTTTATTCTCATTCCGTCTTTCATCTCTATCTGTTCCTCTCCGCCTCATCGTCCCAACCCTCTTCATCTCTGTTGCTCTCTCCCAATCTCTCTACCCAAACACAGATTAACAGATAGGAACATCCTTAGATTCACTTTCCTCTTCTTTTCTTGATTTCTCCTTGTAGATCTTTGTGTTCTTCAAACCCATAAGAGATCGATCTTCATTCTCAACTCGCTTTCTGTTTTCTCTTCTTTTTTTTTCTATGTGATTTGAGAGGCAATATGAAGGTTTTGTGAATGAGAGAAAAAAGGATTGATCAAAGAATAGTTGTTGGTAACGATACTGATTAGAGTGGTGGATTCAAAATCAGCAGAAAAGGTAACCCGAAGTTTTAATTAGGGTTTCTTTAATTTGATAATTGATTCGTAAATTCCCGTAAGTGTATGCTTAAGAGGTGATTATCTGTAGATCTAGTAGTGATTTTATATTCCTGAAGTTGGGGTTTGTTTGGTAGAGTAGATGGGTTGGATTTGAGAGAGAGAGATGGACAAAATTGCACTGAGAAGAACACAGAGGAGATGGTTCTAGCTTGAATAGTTGTGCAGGAGTAGAAGAATTAGGGCAAGAATTGAAATGGGTTCTCTTTAAATTCTGACTGTGAGGAGATTCTATGACCATCAATTTGATGCTGTGAGCTGTAAGCTGAAGGAATGGTGTTGAGCTGTTGGTTCTGGTTCTGTTTTTTTTTACTGTGATATAATGGGTTGCTTGCTGGTGATGATAGAATTGGCAGGGTGCAAAGATGGGTTTTGGTGGATAAATTAGGTGGAAATGGTTCGTGTAACTGAATCGTGTTAGTGGCTGAAGCAAGTGAATTAAACGGATGGATTTGAGATGGAGTTTGTGCTAATATGAATGGATTTGAAGGTACAGAAGACAAGAGTCGGAGTTGAGGCTGTAGAATGATGAAGATGCAGGTGCAATGATTATGTGTTGTTGTCCATGGGTTCTGGTGCAATGGAGTTGGAGAATGGCAGTTGCATTTACAAGATGGTGGTGAACTAAAAGGGTGCTGATGCTAATATCAGTGAAGAGATTGTCTGAGATGGGTTTGATGTGGAATGTGTCTCTGCAGTATTGAAGTTGAAGTGCAGGGCAGTGGTTCGAGTTGATTTGGTGGTGTCGTGAATGAAGCTACAGTTGATGGTGTTGTTGGTTTGGATTGAAGCTTTGGCAGTGAGATGGATGCTGGTCTGCAATGGGTTTGTTGGTGCAGTGAGAGTCAGGGAAAGATGAAGTTGACGCTCAGCTCTGAAGCAGGATTTTAGATGAATGCTAGGTTGCAATTGCAGTATGAGTCAGTATTGGTGGTGTTGCTGCTAGAGATAGTCTGAGTTTGAATGGGTTTTGGTTTGAAACTGTGCGATATGGATTCTGGTGGTGTGTGCAGCCAAGGAAGTGCCAGGGAATGTGTATATGGGTTATGACTGAATGAATGTGAGCATTGAGCAGGGAAATGTAATGGGAAGAATGAGTGAAGCTCAAGGAGATTGCAGGTGTAGTTCAAGGATTCTGTTGAGGCAGTGGAGCAGGTGCTGGTAACTTAAGAAGATGAAAGGAAACAGGGAATGGGAATGGTATTGCAGCAGTGGTGAATGAAAGGAGATAATGGACTTTCGAGTCTGGTGATGCAATGTTGGCTACTGTTGTTCTGAGATGGAGGAATTGGTGCAGTGATTCAAGCTTGTTTACCGAGTATGGAGCTGAGTTGCTGCCAGTGAGAGTTGTTGCCGCTTATAATGGGTTATTGAAATGTGCTGCTGGTGGCAATGCAGTGGTGGAATGGCTTACAGAGCAACAAGGAAGAGATGAGATGACACAAGTGTGAGTTCTTGTGTGGAATCACAAGATGAGTGTGTAAATGAAGATCAATGCTTGGTTGTGAGAAAGCTTCGAGGTAACTATTGCAGATAAAGCTTTATGGTAACTATTACTTATGCTGCCTTGCTCTTTATGATTGATTGTTGAGTATCTGCTTCTTATGAGTAATGACTTGGTATCTTAATGGGATACAATACGAAGCCGCTGATTTCATGTACTAGAGAATTCATGTTACGTCTAGGGCAGCTTAGGTGAATTTCTGAGTTTTCTCCATTATGTCATCCACATGTGTAGCTATCTGTTATTTACGGAAAAAAAATCAGGAGTAATAAATGTGAAGTTCAATGATGCGAACATGATTATCTCATTATGCTAGAAAATAACATGATAAGCACATGATTTTTTTTGTAGGGAACTTTGTCTGCATTAGCCAGTTGTGGTTTTAGCACTTTCAATTTTCTTTAACCTCCACAGGAAAGAGAAAGGGATCACTTTTCGCAGTTTATAACTGAAGGTTTTACATCTTATTGCAAAAGGAAGAGGCGAGACAAGGTATGTGTCACACTATCTTCTTTAGTCTGTGGAAATGCTAAAACTGCCAGTTGTCTGTTTAGATATTGTTTGTAATCCTAAGTCTGTGTCGGTGACTCGGTGACTACTTTTCACCATCTATGGAAGCTTCTTTGCGTTTCATTAATGGATTTCTTAATTCCGTTCATTGTTTTGTGTCTACTGGCAGGCCTATGGAGACAATGTTGAGATCCAGGCTTTATGTGAAATGTACAACCGCCCAATCCATATTTATTCTTACATCACGGGTACCGATCTATCTAATGTTAATGATGTATGGTCCTACACATAACATAATATATATTCTCTAATTGTTTCTTACCTATAAATTGTTAATACATAACCTATCAACACTTTCCACGGAAGTTATAATACAGACACACCACCTATTTGGGAACCACTACAATTCACTTGTTGATCCTCGCAGACTGGACATTGGTGCTAGCCTTGGGTTCAGCAGTCTTCAGGGTGTTAGTAGGAACTTTTTTCGCTGTTTCTTATTTTGTGTGTTTGAATTCTCATTCGGGTCTGTATTGGTGTGAGCTGACTCATTTCTTATTTACTTGTTTTTAATATCAAACAGGCAAACGTTGATAGGGGTCAAATAAAGGCTGCTATTAAAGCTCAACAGGATCAACAGATAGATAATGTAACATACTAATTTCTCATTTTGATCTTAATTAGATTATTAGACGATCTTCTTGAGTCGTATTCATCGTTGTTTATTACATTTTTCTCTCCTAACTATATCATTAGATGATCAAGTTGTTTCTAAGTTGTATTCTGTCTAAAACAGGCTCTTCTTGCCGAGGGTCGATTTTATTCAGATCTCGAGCTGACTGAGAAGGAAATGGAGCGCATGGTAACGATGATAGCTTCAAACAGAAGCTTAGCTTTCGAGAGTCTTCCACCTCTAGTCCAGAGCCTTCATCTTCTGGTCCAAGTAAGTTTCTGACTTTCGATATCTCTAACCTCCGAGAAAACATCCTCTCAAGTGGAGCTTAAGTGAAATAACTTCCTTAGAGATTCTGAAAACAGACACTTAGGAGTTGAAGTGCCACCCGAGCCTTGTGTTGTTATCATGACTTCAATTACCATCAGTACCTTGTATTCCATGGTTTGTTTTCTTGTATCATGCACATTTCCACTTCCTTTGAAGACTTCCTAATGTAAGTTATCGTTCTTTGCAGGAAGTAATTAGGTGTTGAAGTGTTTTCACGGATCAGAGTCTGGTGCAGTTGTTTAATGGTGCAACAAGTATGAATGGTGAGAGACCGAGAGGACTGGTATCACCGCAAACGAATTATTGTCATTCAATCAAGGTGAAGACCCTGTTGTTGTTGCAAGCCATGGAAAGGTGACAACTTACCCTATTATCCATCTACCAATGGGAATATTATGTTTATAATCTTTTTTACAAAGAACTTGTATTATTCCCTTAGAACAAAAGAACTCATTTAGTCTTTCAAATAAATTTACTTAACAAGATTTGTATTCCCTCAGAACTTGGGAATTTTCCTGGATATGAATTGATTGAATATACTTAGAAAGAATAGAGAAAGTTATTGTTGAATGTGGCTAGATGGATTGGATGATAGGTTTATGCATGTTACTTTGAATTCCGGCTTATTTCCGGCAGTAAATGAACTGTCGGTCAGCCTTGACCTGGTTGACCAATTTTGACCAGGTCAAGGTTGACTGGCAGTAATTTTTTGGTTGTTACAAAAAAGTTCGTAACGGCTCATCAACGTTACGACAACGTTGTTACAAAAAAATTCGTAACGGCCCGGAGCTGTTACCACGTGGCAAATTCGTAACGGCCACAACTGCACGAGCCGTTATAACAGAAATTGTGAATTCGCTACAAAGCCGTTACAAAAAAAATGTAACACCCACTTTTGCAATAGGCAAGATCCGTTACAACCCGTTTTAGTAACGGCTTGATTCTGTTACTAATCCCAGAATTTGGTGTAGTGATAGGGGGCAACCTTCTTCTTTTTCAAATCTTAAAATTGGCGGGAATTTTATGTTCATCAATGGCAGAATCAGGGTTTGCATTTTGAGCTTGTTGCATTGAGACTAAAGGGCTAGAATCAATTGGGTGTACTCCTATTGGCTATACAAGGATGATTGATGTGTGGGTTTCGATCAAGTTGGGTTGGATATTCGTATTCGAAGAAAACAGGGAAGTCAAAACCCGTGAGTTCTGTGAAGAATTATGGGGAGTTTGAGTGAGACTCGATCACTGATTTTTGTTTCTTTGGTCCTGTTTGGACCAAACAGGGATGATGTGGTCGATTATTTTGGTTAGAAGTGGCTGAATTGTCGGGATGAAGAAAACAGAGTTTTAAGAGGACACGGGATTCTCTGTGTTGTGCTTTGGAAGTTACGTGGTTATATATGCCTTCGACGATTTGGACTCAGTCTTAAAAGTGTTTTCTGCGTGTTTGGAGTGTGTTATCACCAATCATGCGCATGGGAAGATAAAACATGGAAGAAAATATTCCCGAGTTATGGTTTGACAGCGAGAAGATTGGAGAGTTATTACGAAGTTATTCTTGCTTCTGTCGAGTATAAAAGGGCCTGTGGGATCATATACAAGGGGATGGAGTGATAGGGGAGCCAACAGAGGGTTTAGGATCGAGAGAAACAAGTTGCAGAGAAGAACCAGTTCTGCTGGTGAAGAAGAGGATGAAGAACATAGTGCTGCCGAGAACTGTCGTTTCTCAACAGTGTCCGCGACAGTTTTTCGTAACACTTGTTCTGAGCTTCGCAACGGATTTTTGAATTAAGCTTACATTGTAACAGTATTTCTGTAACGCATATACAACGTTGTGAAATTCTGGATTTAATTATTTTCTCTCCTTTTTACCTTTGTACACACTTTTTGAGCAATAAAAAGTTCTTTTGAGAGTGTCTACAACATGAGAAGCTAAATCCCTACACTAGGACGACGGAGGAAGACGAATTTCACACATGGGTAAAATTATTTAATTCTTTTTAAGATTTTTGCATTAATTTTAATTGAAATATGATTTGAATTAATTGGTTGTCATTTAATTTGATGAGGTATACTTAGCTTAAATGTTTTGATACATCATGCTTAGGATTTACAACCAATCTTTTGAGAATCTACCTTGGCAAAATCAGAGTCCATGTTAATTTTATTTATCGAGCTTTAATTGTTGAGAATAAATAAATTGAACCCTATGTTATGAATTCGACGAAATCCCAGTCCCGGTAACTCTCTTCATCCTGTGACAATATTTTGTACATATCCTCTTTATTTTCGTTATTTAGCTTTAAAACAAATTCTCAACAAGTCTGAGTGAACGAATCATCTTACTACAACATCATTGAAAAATACGATCAGCCTTATCCCCAGATCTAGAAGATAACTCTCGTTTCTCTTTCTCTTCATTCTTCTTCTTCTTCTTTCTTTTCTTTTCTTCTTCTTTCATCTTTTTCTTTCGTTTTCTTCTTCTCTTCTTCATGTTCTCACCGGTGAGAGATTTAAGAGATTAGGGTGAGAATTGATTGAGGAAATTAAGTGATGAGGTTGTGTATATGATGAAGGAACTGATGTTGTTGTCGATTAAGCCCATGGAGGAGAAGAAATTGATGTTTTTTGTAAGTGAAGTTAGGGTTTCATAAAGAATTGTTCTGAGAAGATGTTGAGGATGAAATTGAAGGTTTGGGAGAAAGATTGAAGATGAATTTGTCATGAATTTGGCTACGGCTAAATAATTGCTTGATATTATTAGTGAGGGTTCGAGAATTGGTAAATTGAAGTTGTTTTGAAGATTGGTGTTAATAATTTGTAGAAGATGAAGTTATTGGTTTAGGGGATTGAATTAAGGAAGGGTTTAATAGACCTAAAGAGTTTAATTTATGTTTTGAGAATCGAATTACAGTTTAGTTGAGAACTGGTGGTGATGATGAAATATTTTGGTGTTGGATGAACTGATTTGAAGAGTTATTGTTAGTTTTGAGGCGAATTGCCGAACCGAGTCAAGTGAAGGAGAAACTGAAATTCAATTACTTAGGTGATACATATTTGAGGGATGGACTTGTGTTTGGATGATTGTACATAATTATGAGTTGTAGTGTTGTTGTTGAAGTTAATGGAACTGTGGTTCAAGGATAAGCTATGGTGGTGATGTTGAACTGAGTAAGATGGGAGTTAGTTTTTTTAATAGCTTAGAATGAGAAAGAGTTGGAGTTGCAGGTGATGGTCGTCAGTAAAGTTGGTCTTGGTGGTTGTGTTGAGTTTGGTAAATGGATGTTGGTTGAGTGGTGGTGATTGAAATGGAACTCTCAAGTGGAGTCTAATAAATGTTATTGAGATTGTGAATGGTAGATGTTGATACTGCTGCAATGGTTGGTTAAGGCCAGTTAAATGTGTAGAAGGCAAAGTTACAGGGAGGAAAGAAAGAAACTATAGTAAGAGATGATGGTGATGTTTGTGTGTTTGAGGTTTGCAAGCAAGGAAGGTGTAACTGAGATGGTAGTTGTAGGTTTATAGTTAGTGTTTGCTGTGAAAAGCTTAAAGCTGCAATTGCAGGTAAACCTAGTTTGTAATTGTAATTGAGATTTGAAGTTTATTTGAATGATTCAATTGATTTATTCTTAGATTGGAGTTAAACTTAAACTTGAATTAGAGTTGTAGGGTTAAGAGTTTTGGTGTTGCACCATGATTGTGCATTAGTGTTTTTGGCCTGAGCAATGGCTCTAGCCTGTGCAGAAGTTTAGACCTGTTAGTCATCCCAGACAGTCTAGCTGAATTACCTGACTCAGACTATCTGACTGAGTTGAATCAGTTTAGCTCAGTTGACCCGACTTGACTCAGTGGACCTTTTGACCTGACCTTGACTCTATAGACTGACGTTTACCATTAGTTGACCTTGACATGTTAGTTTGACCGTTAGAGACTGTCAGTTGACCAGTTGGACCATGCCTTAGATTAATGGGCCGGATTAATGGACTTGGGCTTAGGATAGTTTTCATACTTTGATTATGTGGACCCCTTATGTTCCGAATTAACCTTTGACTTCTTCTACAAAGTTGTAGATATTCATAAGACTTAACTAAGGGATTATAGAACCAACCTAATTGAATTTGTAGACCTTAGATGTGTTAAAGATAGATAATAAAAGGTGTAGAACCATAAATGAGCTTAAAACCATTAGTTAGATTTGTATGAGTCTTGTATGAGCCTTTCGTCTAAACTCTTAGAGTGCTTGTCTGATTAACAGTTAATCTTTATTAACAACGATCGATTCAAAGGATGAACCAGTGGATCGTGGATGTCGAGGTAGGCGTGGCTTCATCAAAAGAGGTGGGAATTACATTTGACTGTTTTGTAACCATTATTGTTTCTTTTACAAAAGTTTATGCTTAAGAAACTCATGCATTGTCTATTCGTGCATTCCATGCTTTGTTTAAATTGCATTACGATAATTTTGTTGATTCTGTTAATCTTTCCATGGTTTGGAAAGGACTTGTAATGTTTGTTTGTCATATGAATTGTTATGGGAAATAAGAATTTCCACCTGTGGTATATAGGATACGCTCCTTCGCATTTATACCTACTTACTTTCTGCTTTTATGCACATGTGTAGGGCGATACACCGCAGTATTATTATTCGGTGTGGAAATCAATATTATACATTATTTGAAGAAGGAGTTTTTCCATATACATGTTTGTTTATTTCAGTGACTTGGTCACTTTTTAATGTGGGAAAACATTATTGTTTTCCAAATCTTGCCCATGATTACTTGAAAGTTAAGTGTTATTCCCTGGCACCCTTTATGGATGATGGGCACCCCTTTTATGGATGATGTGCTCACCCATTCCCACTTTTGTATATTTTATTTGTAAGCGACTATTGATGTATAATCGTTTTTGAGTTGCGCAGAGGAAGCTTCGAGGAGTCGAGTCCGTTAGTTTGGTTTACTTCGGCTATGTTATTATGTTGTATATTTTATTTGTAAGCCAAACGACTATTGTATATGTATAATTTGAGAGGAGTTTTTGTAGTATATATATTTTAGAGCGAGATCAAAGTGAGAAATAAATTTCTCATTATTATCTCATCATTTTCAACCCGAAGGGCTAGTTTTTGGGTTAAATTTAGTGAGTGGCGAGTTTGAAGAAATGGATCGAGAGAATGGATCTACTGGTGTGGCTATTGAATGCGAGAGGAAGAAATCTGAGACGGGTCTGGTTCAGATCGATGGATGATTGAGCTAAGAAGACTCAGATGAATGGGTCTTCAAGTTAGAATTTGTGAGGATTCTCAAGGGTTGTCATGATGAAGTTCTAATAGAAAGAGACTTCTTAATTGAATGTTTAAGTATATGATCTAGATTCTTAGTGCCTATTTATTTAGTTAATCGCTTGGATTAGTCAACTGCTAGCTTTGGGGGCGCTACACAACTAAACTTGACAAACAAGCTTGAGATAGCGACGCTTGCATTGTGTGTTTATTTTCGTTTCATGTACTATGCTAAAAAAAAAAAAAAATTAATTATTATTATATACATGTTTGTTTATTTCTTATGAGAAAGTGATATTAATTGACTTGGTCACTAATGGTTGATTTTTCCTTTTAATGATTCTTTTTGTCCACACTTTTGGGAAAACATTATTGTTTTCCAAATCTTGCAATTATCATAAACCCCCATGATTACTTGAAAGTTAAGTGTTATTCTATGTCCTCTACTTGGAGGGGCACCCCTTTTATGGATGATGTGCTCACCATAGGTATAGTTAGGATTTCCCTTGAGGACAAGTAAAATTCAGGTTTGGGGGTATTTGATGAGTGCCAAATAGTGCATATTTATACACCTTTATTGGCATTTTACTCATCTTTTGCGCTTAGAAATAAGATTCTCGTGTTTTCTTTGTTTTCAAGATCGTCGGAGAATTGAGGAGCCAAAGAGCAAAGAATTGAGTCAGAGGAAGCAACCCAAACAAGAAGACATGGCTGAGAGTCGTCCAAGAGTCCGTTAGTTTGGTTTACTTGGTCTAAATGTTATTATGTTGTATATTTTATTTGTAAGCCGTAAAAACGACTATTGTATATGTATAATTTGAGAGGAGTATTTTCAATTTTGTTATTTTAAATGAATTAGGGTTATATATTTGGGCATGTATAAATAGAGGAGTAGAGAGAAAGCGGGGCTAGCTTTAATTTTTTGGGTTAATTCCCATGTATGAATTGAGGCTTAAATTTAAAGCTAGCAACTAACTCTCTTCTCTCACTTAATTGAATGTTTAAGTATATGATCTAGATTCTTAGTGCCTATTTATTTAGTTAATCGCTTGGATTAGTCAACTGCTAGCTTTGGGGGCGCTACACAACTAAACTTGACAAACAAGCTTGAGATAGCGACGCTTGCGAGTTCGACCGAGCATTGCTCTAACAAGCCCAAAACTTCTTCCATTTTGTCCACTTATTGAAGATTCACCAATTTGTTCCATGTGTAACTTTTGAAAGGATTGAGGGGTGAAATTACCATGTGGAGTCAGTTTTCATATAAGCTTGTCATCGGAACCTTTGTTGATGTAAAAAATTCTGATTTTTGTTGCAGTGAAAGGGTCGAAACCAGTAGCAAGAGTTTCCCTGTCCCACTCATTGGTTTCTGAAGAAATGAGCTGGTGGATTGTGGTGATACCTTCCGTACTTACTAAGCTATCTGAAATGGTATGGTCTGGGAGTGTGGTGATCCACGGATCTTCTTTGATGTTGATATCTTTTCCATTTCCGATTAACCTCAGGAAACCTTTCTTGAGGAGAATTCTACTCTCTATGATTGCATACCAAGTTGTAGAACACTTCCGCGGCTTTTTAATTGACCAAAAGGGTTTGTTTATGATATATTTATCTCTTAAGATACAACTCCAGAGGGATGAGTTGTCATTGAGAGACCTCCATGCCAATTTAGCTACGAGGGCTTGATTTAGTTCCAGTAAGGACCGTAACCTAAACCTCATTTTTCTTTTGGAATGATGAACCACTCCCAGCTCAGAAAATGCATTTTCCTTCTATCTCTCGTGTGCCCCCACCAAAAATCTCTAATGATCTTAATAAGTTTGTTCATGACAGTCTTGGGAATGATAGCATATGACATGTAGTAGACCGGAATCAGTGCGAGAACATGTTGAATTAGTACAGTTCTCCCAGCATGAGTGAGAGAGTATCTTCCCCATCCCGTCAGTTTTTCATCAAACATTTCTGTGAGGAAATTAAAGCTTAAGGTTCTGCTTCCGTGTTTCATAATTTTCACACCCAAATACTTCTCCTCCTTTGTCATACTACAAACACCCAGTTCTGTAACTATTTGCTCTCTTCTATTTTCACTCACCTTCTTGCTGAAATAAATGAAGGACTTATTGTAGTTCACTAGCTGTGTGGATACTGTGTAGTATTCTTGAAGGATAGTAGAGACTGCAGAGATTGTATTATTATCCACCTTTCCAAATAACATGACGTTGTCTGCGAACATTATGTGACTGACACTCGGAGTAAATCTGTTCAATTTGTATTCATTGTAGTCCATCTCTCTCCATCCTGCTAATGATACTAGACAAAGTTTGAGAGCAAATGATGAATAAGTATGGAGAGAGGGGACATCCTTGTCGAATGCCTTTTTTTTCACTAAAAAAACCTTCAGGTTGCCCATTTAGAAGAATAGAGAAGGTAGTAGTGGTTACACAGCTCATAATAGGACTATGAATCCTATCATTGATACCAAAATTATGTAGAGCTTGACTAAGAAACTGCCAGTCAACTCTATCGTAAGCTTTGCTCATATCTAATTTAAGAGCGAAAACACCTTGATTAGAAGAAGAAGAAGAAGAAGAAGAAGAAGTGTGCATGGAATGGAATAACTCATTAACCTCGTTTAATTGGGGGCCCCAAAAAACAATTAGGGGCCTCACACTACATGACAAAAAAAGGTCATGAAATAGCAATTGGTGGTTATCCCATTTTTTTAAATGCCTAAACTACCCCTAAATCATTAGTGTTAATTAAGTTAATTAAGTCATTAATTAGTTTAGTCAGATTAAAATCAGATTTAGGGATAAATTTTTTATAAAAGAAAAATTGTGTTTTTGTGTTGTGGAGAAGGAGAAGTTGAGTTTTTTGGGGAAAAGTTAGGGTTATTTGAAATAAGTGATTCTAGTGGAAGAAATGATGTTGGTGAAGCTTCAAATAACAAATATGGTTGTGTTGATGGGCTGTCAATGGGTACCCAAACACCCGGAAATGGCCCAGAATTGGGTCCGGGTCTGGGTCCCAAAACTGGACCCATTAGTGAATTCGGGTCCCAAACGGGTAGACCCGAAAAGATCCGATAATAAACGGTTCCATCCGGGTCTTACCCAGCGGGTACCCGCGGGTAGTCGGGTATTGGAAATGTTATACTTTTGGATAAGCCTGTCAATGGAAGAATATCTGTCGGATATTTAGAAATCCGATATCCGACAGGTTAAGCACTACCGGATATTCGATATCCGATAATATCCTATAGGATATCAAAATCAGATATCGATTCCGATAGGCTGTCATCGGATATCCGATAATATCCGGTTATACCAAAAAAGCTTAAAAACCCTTGTAAAACATTTTCATAATTGACACTTATCGGATATTTATCCGACAATATCCGATACTAGATTCGAAATTAGGATAAATTACAAACAAGTTCCTATACTATCGGATATCGGATATTAACATTTCGGATGGGGTCTAATCCGTTTCCGATATGTTAAGGAATAAATATCCGATAAAATATCCGATCCGATATCCGATACAACGGATAAAATCCTATAGGATCTCGAATATTCGGAAACGGATTCCGGATATCGGACAAATATTGACAGGCCTACTTTTGGAGGCTAATTTTGTAAAATTGTATAGAAGAATTAGGTTAATATACATATTGTTGATAGAATGTGAAACAAGAGACCTACATTTCCGCCACTTCTGCTGGTTCATTTACTCCATTTCTTCTACCAAGTTCATCATCAAGACTGCAACTCCTCATAAATTTCTTTCATGTCCACTTGTTTTCGAGCTTTTACCGATAAGAGTTTGCGCCAATCATTTCTGTTAAATTAATATTTTGAGTACAAAGCTCATCACCAAACAGGAAGCAGTTGATGATTAGGTCGTTGTACATGGAAAATCACTGATTATTATTTATGTTCAATACTTTTTACATTTGGTAAAGGATTCTCGACTGGGTATTGGGTCTTCATTTTGGGGGAATTTTGAGAAGGGGTTCGTATTATTCTAAATTGGGGTTTTCCTCATTTGATCTAATTTTAGGAGAGACGTGAATTTAATTCTTTGTTGATGTTATTTGCTACTAAATTATTGAATAGAGCCATAGTTATCCTTTGTACATGCAGTAATTTTAATGGTTGTCCAGAAAAAGAATTGTTAGATCTAAAATGAGAATGTTTAGTGTTTGGGGGCTGTATTCATAAATCATGATTAAATTTATTCCTGATTTTTTTCTGTAGTTACTTACCAGTAGGTTTAATCTTTTTAATTTTTTAATCTGTATGTTTTAGTTCTAATTGAAAAATATGTTCGTCTTTAATTGTTTATTAATGAAACTTTTATTTGGATTTTAAGGGATACGGTTCTCCGTTCTATACTGCTGCCAAGACTTTTAAGAATCTTGAATCTCTTGATTTACATTTTCTCTGGGTATTGAAACTTCATCTTGATTTCAATCCATGAAGAAGAACCATTAAATACCCGGACCCGGAGACTACCCGGCTGTTTTATTGGGTCCGGTTCTGGGTCGTCAAAATTGAGAACCGGTCCCGGAACCGTTAAGACCCGGAACCGACTCTAATAAACCGGGTCCGGTTCTGGGCCCAGCGGTACCCGGGAGGACCCGGACCCATTGGTAAGATTATCTTGCATTCCCATTTGGATTGGATGTACGATGAAGACATGTTAGTAGAGGAAGCCATGAATAATGGTGCAAATGAAGATCCCATTGCTCAAAATGAAGGAACCAACCCTCAAAATGAGGAACCCGAAGCTCAAAACAATCAGGTAAACATCTTATACCCTTCGATTTGTTTGTTTGTTGCTCCAAGTGGTCGAATTATCCACAATATGGAACAACTCAGTGTAAGGGTCGTCATAGTCGGGGGTGTATACCCAAACGACTCTAATGTCGTCACTTTATTGACACTACCAATGACGACTCAAACCTGCAACTTTTCCAGGTTATGAAAAATCGTTAGGGTAGTGTGATAAACATTAACGACCCTTTTATCTAGGTCACTTAGGGTCGTTATGTTTAGACCCAGACGACTCTAAAACCATAAACTCTCTGTAAATATAACTCTCTGGGTCGTCATAAGGATATTCATATAAATTGACGACCCTAACCTACCATTACAAAGATACAAAAGAGTCACGCTTGATATCCATAAACATTAACGACTCTTTCTCTGGATTGCAAATAACGACTCTTTGGTAACAGGTAACGACCCTCGAGTTTCAAATGACGACTCTATGGGACATAAGTTGACGACACTTTCATTTTTTGGGACAGAGACGCTGTTTTTTTTTCTTTTTCACCTAGAGTCGTTAATGTTTAAAAATAAATCGTTCAAAGAGGATCGTCATATGATTATATAACATGGTAACGACTCTAATCTAGGTCAAAAACAATTGAAATACCAGAAGGAGGGTCGTTATCTTCTACAACATATACCCTAACGATTTTTCATAGTCTCTACATACATATGAAAAGTCGTTAGGGTATATAATCATTCAGGTTGACGACCCTTTTTCTGTAACTGCAATTTTTCGGTTAAAAAACCTAATTTTACAATCAACACATCAAATTAAACGCAAACAACAAATATATTAGGGGGTTTTAGTTCACGTACCTACCTACTAATCGGGTGAAGAAAAAAAAATTATGTAGTCGTTAATGGTGGAAGAGTCGACGGGGAGAGGGGGAGATGGGGTTTTTTTTTTTTGTGTTTGGTAATGTATTAGGGGTTTCAGGTTTAAAGGTTAATAGGATTTTTAGATTAGTTATTAGAGAAGGGCAAAATGGTATTTTCACCACCATTTGGAAGCCCCCTATGTTTTTTGGTGTGGGTATAAATTTGGTGAGGCCCCTAATTATTTTTTGGGGCCCCCAATTAATCTACGCTCCTTAGCAACCACAATATTATCAAAAAATTTCCTCCCAGGTACAAAGGCTGATTGTTTTTTCTCGATTAAATTCTCAAGGAAAGGACTGAGTCTTTGAGTTATGATTTTAGTGACCAATTTGTAGAGAACATTGCATAGAGCTATAGGTCTGTAGTCCAAAGCAGTAGCTGATTTTTTCTTCTTTGGGATCAGGGCCAAGTAGGTGTGGTTGATTTCTGCGGGTATAGAAGCAAACCTAAAGCAATATTGGATCAAAGAGATAGTTTCAGGGTGAACTGTTTGCCAACACTTTTTGTAAAACAATGCTGGATACCCATCTGGTCCAGAGGATTTCAAACCCATATTTTTGATGACACTAAATATTTCCTCAGATGAAGGGATTGAGCACAAAGATATATTATCGGCAATTGAGATTCTGTTTGGGTTATCAATAGCCAGACTAAGGGGACAAACATTGTTATCTTTAGAGAACGTGATGTCAAAGTGAGATATGAGGGTATCTTTGATTTTATCATGATAAGAGATCCATTCATCATCATTGGATTTAAGAGCAAAAATTTTGTTTCTACTTCTTCTATGGACAACATAGACGTAAAATACCTTTGTATTTTTTTCAGTATAAGGCACCCATTGAGATTTGTTTCTTTGCTGCCAAAAATTGTATCTCTTTTCTCTAGAGTGGCAATTTTCTGGCAAATAGCTTTCTCTTTTTCTGTGATGTCGTCCAAGTGTGAAGATGCTTGAATATCAACCAGTTTCAGCTTCTCACCCTCTATCTCTCTGTTAGTATCTTCAAAGGTGTTTCTGCTCCATTTCTGCAAACCTTTTCCAAGAGTTTGAAGCTTTGTTGTCATATCGCCGGTAGAGTTATCCAAATTCGTCTTCATAACCTCATTGAACTGTGGATGATCAGTCCAATAAAACTCAAACTTAAAGTTTGGTTTACATTTTGGAGTTTTCCTCATTGTGTTGAGGAGAATAGGGGAGTGGTCACTCTCGAGTCTTAGGAGGTGCAGAAGAGTGGCATATGAGAATAGAATTCTCCATTCAGTGTTGCAAAGAACTCTATCCAACCTTTCGGAAAATATGTGTGGTTTGGGTAGCATTGTTGGACCACGTAGAAGCTACTCCTGCATAGCCCAAATCTATTAAATCTCTCTCTTTCTGACCATATTCCTAAACTCATTGCAGCTTATGTCCATATCAAAAGACCCACCATGTTTCTCATATTGGTGCATGAGAACGTTCAAATCCCCAATAATGTACGAAGGGAAGGTGATATCTACAATGGTGTTTGGTAAGTTACTATAGAATTCGTCTCTATAGTTGTGTGCTGGGGGTCCGTACACACAAAGTAATTCCCACTTTGGTATACTCAGTTTTGGTCCAATAATGCAGTGCAGTAGGTTCTGTGACTTTATTATTACTTATAACTCCACATTATCTTTCCATAGAATAACCACTCCTCCAATTGTTCCTTGAGTTGCTACAAATTCGAAATGCATGAAATTAAGTTTGTTGTACACTCTCATGCAGTTGCTCTCATTCAGTCTAGTTTCAGAGAGAGAAAATATTGCAGGGTTATATATTTTGAGGAATGAGTTTAAAGATGGAACTGTCGTCTCATTCCCAAGGTCATGACAGTTCCAAGATTGTATCAACATCTCCCTTGCGACTTTTCAAGGCAAGTTACCACAGCCTTTTCAAGGCAAGACGCCACAGCCTTTTCTTTAGTACATGAATGGTGGTATTTCTGAGAAGGATCAAAATCCATTAGTGTGGATTGTCTTTTGATTCCAGTGATGTGATGCAGAGGGGTTGAGACAGATTCCTGAGAATCTCTAGCGTGCCTCTTCCATTGTCTCAACTTCTTTCTATGAGTTTGATCTCCCAGCTGTATTGTTTGTGGAATAACTTCTGATTCTTTTTTATTATGTAAAGGGGTTTGGTTGGTTACGGGATATGGTTGGGGTTTTTCTATTCGGATGTTGGTGGGTGTTGGACTGGTGGATGGAGCTGGTGCGGGTTTAAGAATGGGTAAGGAATTATGAACAGGCTTTTATGGTGGGTGGTTTTGGGTTTTTGGATTGGCTATGGTGGTGAGGGAAGTTTGGGTACCTGGATGAGAAACAAAGCACTTATTCCCTTCTTTATTTTCTGCATTTGATTTTAAGTATGGAATAGAGGTTTTTTGAGAATCATGTGCAGCCGAGAGGATTATTGGGTTGTTAACTTGGGTATCTTTGATAGCTGGGGTTTCGCTAAGATTAATGCCAAGCAAAAATTATGGTATTTTCAGTTGTTGATGATTAGGCAGGGAGTAATTGTATGGATTTGAAATGGGTAACGCTTGACTTGATTGAGAGATAGGCGGCAAATCAGGAGAGTTTGTTCTGCTAGACTCTTCAGTTGCTTTCCATTTCTGGTTTCTATTGATTTTTTCTATGGTTGTTGACTTGATTGACCAGCTCTTAGTTTGAAGTTTGTATTGATTTCTTCTGTAAATCTGGTTAATTTCATGTCCTGTATCTTTTTCATGAAAGTTTCAGGCGAACGGAAACCCATTTTTTTCACATTCCTTTGAAAGCTCAGGGCATTGCTTCATGATATGATCGAATCTTCCACAAAAGAAGCATATCGTAGGTAGTCTTTCATATCTCAGAAATGTTGTGCATCTTTTCTTGGATGGAAGAGTGAACTTTAATTCTTGTTTCAATGGCTTAGTGTCATCAATTCTAACCCTAACTTTGGCATAGATCCCCCACTTTGCTTGATCACTCGTCTGGATTGGGTATGGAACGCCAACCTTCGGAGCTAAGAATTCCACCATTTTTTTTTCTTTTGTACACTCATTGGAAGGTCATGAACTTGTATGGTGAAATCTGCATACCTGAACTCATATTCATGTGACATTTTATCTGGATCGCATACTTCAAAAAGAAGAAGATCTTTGTTTATAGCCCATGGTGCCCTTGTGAATACTATATTATAATCACGGCCTAGTTCAAACTTGACTAAGTATGTAGCTTGCCCAAAACCTCTGATCTCCATGTTTCCTGAAGGTCTCCAAGATCTCTGCAAAAGGTTGTAGATGATGTTGAGCCCATATTCTCTCCTTGTTATTGTTGTTATGCCCAGAGAATATTTGTGTTCATTTTCTTCTTTCGCCAGATCTTCTGGGATTTCAAAAGCTTGTTCATCATCTTTCAGTAAAGAAGCCATACGATTAACTATTTATTTTTTTGATCGGTAAAGAATTTGGTAATGACGAGTTTCGAACTCAGGTCACTGGTATCATCACCCAGTGACTTTACCACTGTACTACAGTGCTGGCGATTAACTATATCTTCACACTCATGTGCATTGTTATTATTGATGTAGAGGCCATTGAGAAAACAAAGAAAAAGAAGCGAGGGAGACACTTGACAGACACCAAAAGAAAAAGAGAGTAGAGATGCAATGAAAAGATTGACCTGCAAAACAAACAAACAAACTTAAACTACGGGAAAAATAGTTATCTACAACTGTAACTTGACAAATCATATTTTTAAAGTTGTAAAAGGTGGCATGTTTTACTACTTTTATTAAAAAAAAGTTGTCAAAGTTAAAAAACGTCCAATGCTTAGGAAAAAGAGGACCAAAGAGTAGTGACGATAATCAAAACCACGACATTTTGTGTGAAAAGAGTTGCAAAGAGTAGTGATCACCTTTAGACTTTAACGACTCATATCGTAAAGGTAGCGAATTATTATATAACAACATTCATAAGGGTTGTTGAAGATAAAAAAAAAATATCATTTCAAGAAAGTGATGTTGGAGAGATTCGAACACAAGCCTACTATGTGTTAGCACAAGTCATCAACCATCCTTTCGGATTCACAATATTGGTAGTTTTGTGCTTTTTTTTGTCATCAATTTCCACAACCTTTATAAGAGTTCTATAAAGAAAAATTGATTTCGAAAAAAAAACAAAAGGCTCAGGCGAGTCAAACCTGAGCCTCCTTTGTCCAAGTTTGGGATTCCAACCATCCTTCCGCATTTACATTTCTGATTATATTTTACATCTACTTTTATAAAAAAAGTGATAAGAAAAAAAATGTTAAGGAAAAAAAATAAATGGACGGTTATGATGGGAGATTGAAAATATAAGAAGAAAAAGATAAATAGATCTTCTACAACCCCCTTTAAAAGTCGTCGTAGAGGTATAAACACTTATGCTGAATTTTTCTCACTTCTGCTAGATTTTATTCACTTTTGCAAAAAAAATCTCACTTCTGCTAAATTTTTCTCACTCTGCAAAAAACTATTTTCACTAAACCCCCCCACTAAATTCTAGAAATTTAGGCCTTTTGAGATTGGGTAGAAATATCTAAAAGAGAGTTTGTTTAAGGTTTCAGAGAATATTCCGATGAAATCTCACCTGTAAATGATCTTTACGAGTTTTTATGATATATCCTGATAAATTTGGAGCTAGAACCACTTTGGACACTGAGGGTTCATGGTTCGTATGCCCTTGAACCACATTTAAAGCCAGGGTATGCATACAATATGCCAGAATAAGGTTTGTTTAAAGTTTTGGGGAATATTCCGAAGGAATCTTACCTGTAAATGGATGGATTCATCATTCTTACCAAGTTTCCAACTTATAGTAGTCCACTCCCAGCCAGGTTTCGATCTCGGAGCTAGGGTATGCATACAATATGCCAGATTAGGGTTTGTTTGAGGTTTCGGGGAATATTCCGAAGGAATCTTACTTGTAAATGGATGGATTCATCGTTCTTACCAAGTTTCTGACTTATAGTAGTCCACTCCCGGCCATGTGTCGATCTCGGAGCCAGGGTATGCGTATAATAGGCAAGAATATGGTTTGTTTAAGGTTTCAGGGATATTCTGAAGGAATCTTACCTGTAAATGGATGGATTCATCGTTTTTACCAAGTTTTCGACTTATAGTAATCCACTCCCAGCCAGGTTCCGATCTCGGAGCCAGGGTATGCATATAATATGCCAAAATAAGGTTTGTTTAAGGTTTCGGGGAATATTCTGAAGGAATCTTACTTGTAAATGGATGGATTCATCGTTTTTACCAAGTTTCCGACTTATAGTAGTCCACTCCTGGCCAGGTTTCAATCTCGTAGCCAGGGTATGCATACAATATGCCAGAATAGGGTTTGTTTAAGGTTTATAGGAATATTCCAAAGGAATCTTACCGACTTATAGTAGTCCACTCATGGTCAGGTTTCGATCTTGGAGCCAGGGTATGCATACAATATGCCAGAATAGGGTTTGTTTAAGGTTTCGGGGAGTATTCCGAAGCAATCTTACCTGTAAATGGATAGATTCATCGTTATTACCAAGTTTCCGACTTATAGTATTCCACTCCCGGCAAGGTTTCGATCTCAGAGCCAAGGTATACATATAATAGGACAGAATATGATTTGTTTAAGGTTTCGGGGAATATTCTGAAGGAATCTTACCTATAAATGGATGGATTCATCGTTTTTACCAAGTTTCCGACTTATAGTAGTCCACTCCCATCCAGGATTCGATTTTGGAGCCAGGGTACGTATGCATATAATATGCCAGAATAAGGCTTGTTTAAGGTTTCGGGGAATATTCTGAAGGAATCTTACTTGTAAATGGATGGATTCATCGTTTTTACCAAGTTTCCGAATTATAGTAGTCCACTCCCTGCCAGGTTTTGATCTCGGAGCCAGGGTATGCATACAATATGCCAGAGTATGGTTTGTTTAAGGTTTCGGGGAATATTCCGAAGGAATCTTACCTATAAATGGATGGATTCATCGTTCTTACCAAGTTTTTGGCTTATAGTAGTCCATTCACGGCCAAGTTACGATCTTGGAGCCAGGGTATGCATACAATATGTCAGAATAGGGTTTGTTTAAGGTTTCGGGGAATATTTCGAAGCAATCTTATCTGTAAATGGATGGATTCATCGTTCTTACCAAGTTTCCGCCTTATAGTAGTCCACTCCCGGCTAGGTTTCGATCTCGGAGCCAAGGTATGCATACAATATGCCAAAATAGGGTTTGTTTAAGGTTTTGGGGAATATTGTGAAGGAATCTTACCTATGAATGGTTAGATTCATCGTTCTAACGAAGTTTCCGACTTATAGTAGTCAACTCCCGGCCAGGTTTCGAGATCGGAGTCACTTTCTTTCTCGAAGTCGCCAGAAAAGGGTTTATTGAAGGTTTCAGAGAATATTCTGATGGAATCTTACCTATGAATGGTTGGATTCATCGTTCTTACGAAGTTTCCGACTTATAGTAGTCAACTCCCATCCAGGTTTCGAGATCAGAGCCACTTTGTTTCCCGAAGTCGCCAGAAAAGGGTTTGTTTAAGGTTTAAGAGAATATTCCATGAAATCTTACCTATGAATAGTTAGATTCATCGTTCTAACGAAGTTTACGACTTATAGTAGTCAACTCCCGGCCAGGTTTCGAGCTCGGAGCCACTTTCTTTCTCGAAGTTGCCAGAAAAGGGTTTGTCTAAGGTTTCAGAGAATATTCCATGAAATCTTACCATGAATGGTTAGATTCATCGTTCTAACGAAGTTTCCGAGTTATAGTAGTCAACTCCCGGCCAGGTTTCGAGCTCGGAGCCACTTTCTTTCCCGAAGTTTCCTGAAAATGGGTTGTTTAAGGTTTCGGAGAATATTCCGATAGAATCGACACTGAGCTTCTTAGTTCATAGTTTGTATGCCGTTATAACACATTTGAAGTTCGAACCGACACTAAGCTTCATACTTATCGATTTTGATTATGTATCCTGCTAAGTTTGAAGTCTGAACCCTCCCGGAGCTTCTTGTTTTATAGTTTGTATGCCATTATACCACATTTGATGTTCGAATCGACACTGAGCTTCATATTTATCGATTTCAATGATGTATCCTTCTAAGTTTGAAGTGTGAACCCTCTCGGAGCTTCTTGGTTCATAGTTTGTATGCTGTTATACCACATTTGAAGTTCGAATCGGCACTGAGCTTCACATTTATCGATTTCGACGATGTATCCTGCTAAGTTTGAAGTCTAAACCCTCCCTGAGCTTCTTGGTTCATAGTTTATATGTCGTTATACCATATTTGAAGTTCGAATCAACACCTAAGCTTCATATTTATCGATTTCGATGATGTATCATGCTAAGTTTGAAGTTAGAACCCTCCCGGAGCTTCTTGGTTCATAGTTTTTATGCTTTTTGAGTCTACCAGTGGGAACTAAAGCAACTTCATGACCTGCATGACTAGTCGAAATTACTTCATAACCTATGCGACTAGTCGAAATTCAAACCGGAAGAACAAAGAGAAATCACAAAAACACAAAGAGAAAGCACAAAGAAAACACACTTTCCTTGATCTGTATGACAGTTTTAAATCAAATCTTTACCGTCCAAGTATTTCCACAATCCGTATGACCATACCTAATCACAATCTTTACCGTTCAAAGACTTTTATATAAATCTTTTTTCTCTCTCTCGCTTCACTTCCCTTCCCTTTCCTCATCTTCATTTGATCTACTAATCTTTCGCCTCCATCAGGAAAAAACCCTGACCTAACCACCACCATTGAATACCTTCTCAATCTCACTCTCTCAGTGAAAAAACTTATTGATCTCTCTGTACAAAAACTTTAAATGATGTTTTTGAATCTCAAAGCAGCTGTTGATTTTGTAGATAGGGTTTCAGATTTCTTATTTTCCCCATCAATTCTCTTCAGGTCAATCTTCATCACCATGAACCGGAGAAATAAAGATGAACCCAGCCCTCAAAAGTTCAACTAAAACCTAAACACCACCACCACATCATCCCAACCTTCATCACCTCGAGAAACCACCACCTTCTTATTCTTATTCTTATTCTCCCTTCATCTTCTTCTTCTTCACAGTCAGAAGTTGTGAGTCACCAACAACGAGGTAAAATTGATGGTTTATTTTATCACTATTTACATCTCTTTACTTGTAGTTTTAATTTAAATGATTTGATTCTGATTTGATTTTGGTTTTTTTTTTTTTGTGATTTAGGGGTTTTCTGATGATGATGATGATGATGATGTAAGAGTTATTAGAAGTTCAATTTGTTTATCTTCAATGTTTTTTTTGCTTATTTTTTGATCAATTAGATTTTAGGGTTTTTTTATATTGTGATGTGTGTGTCTTGCAGATAGAAGTTCTAACATGAAAAAGTGAAATTCGAGAAGATCCATTTCAGATTGATTGAATATAAGATGGGTTCAACTCATTCGTGTGGGATTGAAGATAAAATGGGTTTGATTATTCTGGTGAAGGTGACAGATGGTGTTGTGGAAACTCTGAAGAACTAGGGTTTGAATTAAAAGATTATGATGGTCCTGGTGGTGTTTGAATCTGCAATGGTGTATGCTCTGAAACTTGTATGGACTGAATCAAAGGTTGTAGATGTTGGTGATGGCTGAGCAGATACAAGCAGTTCAAGTTGGTGTTAGTGGTACTACAATGTCTTCGTCTGTTTCTTCTGTGTTTGTGAAGTACACTGCTACTGAAAACCTTCATTAGATAAGGTTGTAGTTAAAGAATATCATGTTTACATGTCTCTGTTAATGTGTTTGCTTAAATTATCTTCTATGCAGGAGCAAGAATGCTTAGCTTTATGTGGTAATCAAGTATGGTAGATCGATATTCTCTTGGTGAAATGTAACATTTAAATAGTATAGCTTTAGTTTTTGTTTAAAAAAGTCTCGAATTAGCAACATAAAGCCTTGCTTGCATTTTCCATTAGTCAACTATGGTTAAGATTATTTCGTTCTGTAACTATTCTTTTTTTAGCAATTAGCAGGGGTACATATTGCCTTCATTCTCAGGGTGTATAGGCTTGGTTATTGTTTTAGCCCACTACATAATAATCTACTAAAGTTTTCCTAGTGTATTGAGTCACTAGATTAAGATTTTGCTTGTTCGCTTGTCTCTTTTTGTATCTCTCTACTCTATTTAGTTTAAGTTGAGTTATAGTTGAATTCAAGTGACCTCTTTAGGTTTCTTTCAAATTTGTAATGATGGAAGGCACGGAGATGGGTGGACCTGAACTGGTAACTGTGATGTTGGTTGTTGCTGCGGGGAAAGAGAGCCGGTGATTGTTTCTGCGGTTGAACCAAGAAACTGAATAAGACATGGTGATGTTGCTTTGTGTGTTATTTTTCTCACAGTGGTAGGTTGTTATTTTCTTTAGTGTCTGGGAGCCATTTTGTTTCATACGTGCTCCTTACTTGGGCAGCTTTGAGGGTTTTTAGTGCATAGAAAGTCTGGATTGGCCACTTCAGCCATTTGGATTCGAAGTTTAACTGATTTCTGTTAAATGCTTAGAAAATCTATTGGATTTTACCTTATTTCACCTGTTTGCTTACTCACATGTTAGTCTCATTATATACTTCTAGGAATATGGATACTTTTTTTTTCCTAAGTCACAAACTTTATTAAGAAAGACCAAATTCAGTTACAAAGATTCATATAACAATGATAAAGACAAACAGCAATTACACCACTTAGACTAGTGATAACATTTTTCCTAGTTCATCATGTACTGAATCTGTAGTATGGCACATCTGGCATTTCAACTCTCTTAAGAAAGAGAGGCCTTCCAATATGTATAATTCTGTCACCAGCTGCCAAATCAGCTCCTCTCTTAGCAGGTGAGTCAGCTGAAGAGTTAATCTCTCTATAGCAATGTTCAAAATGAACTTCAGTGATTTGTTGATAAGCTCTAAGCCATCTAGCTCTAAGACACCATGGTATAATGCCCTTACTGAGTTGATTTATCACTGTCTTTGAGTCTGACCTTATGATTATTCTTTTGAACCTCCAAGTTACTGCCCATTCCAAAGCACAGAATACTGCAAATATTTCTGCCATGTAGTTTGTAGCTATTCCAATACCCCCCTGAAATTGTACCCACCACCTGACATAGATGATCTCTGGCACAAATACCAAAACCTGCATTTCCTGGGTTTACAAATGATGCACCATCACAACAAAATAGAATATAACCCATTCTTGGCTGAGTCCAAAATATTTCTTTGATGCAACTATACCTTGTATTTCTAACTCCCAGTCTAAAGAAGAAGATAATATCACTATCATATTGTTGCCCCCATCTGGTGCCCTTCATTCTGTTTCCACCCTCATTCACATATTGTAGAATTCCATGCTTAAAGTCATTGATATTAGGTTCAATATTCTCAAATAATTTCTTATTCTTTTGAAACCATAACTCTCTCATAGTGACACATGCTGCTGTCATCCATACTTGCTTTACTAGAGGGCTACAATTTTGAGCTAGCTTGCATATATCACTGAAAGAAGTAGGCTTAGAGAATTTAAATACCTGACAAATCCCGTCCCAAATTTCTTCACTGAATTTACAATGCCAGAGGGTATGGTCCATACTGTCTTGATCTGCTACACATACACAACATCTTGACACCATTTCAAAGCCCCTGTCTTTCATTATTTCATCATCCACATCGATTTTTTGGTTAAGTTTCCAAATATTACCTGCAATGCTGGGATGTAGAAATGTTTTCCATATTTGAGTTGGCCATTGTAGTTCAGGTTCTTTCTGTCTTATTCTTTCCACTGCAGCTGTTGTTGAAAACTCACCATGTAAGCTTCCACTCCACACCATTAAGTCTGTACCACCACTGGCTTCATGTAAAGCTGTATTATTGATGTAAGGTTGGAGTTCCACAGGTAATGTCCAAGAAGTTCCATTTAACAGCTCACTGACTTTCATGTTTATATTCTCTTTGACAAAAGGTAGCTCACCAATTTGATTAATCAATGGTGTTTCCCCAATCCAGGTATCAAACCACACAGAAATATTTGTTCCATCTCCTACACATCATCTAACATCTTCTTTTAATGCATTCCAAGCCCATTTTAATCATGGACATACTGATGACATTTTCCATTTAGAGGTAAATTGTCCATACTATTGTCTTTATACTTTGCTTGAAAAAACAGTGCCCATTCTTCTTTGGAATTTAGAATTTTCCACATCATTTTCATAAGTAATACTCTATTGATTACCTCCAATCTTCTTATTCCAAGCCCTACTTATTTATAAGGTGTGCAAACTCTTTTCCAAGATATGGTCTTAAATTTCCTCACCTCACTATCACGTGACCATAAAAAATTTCTTATTATTTTTTCACACACTTTTATAACTGAAGCAGGCCACGTATACACTGCCATATTGTAGATGGGTATACTGCATAGAACTGACTTAACCAACACCAATATGTCATGAAAAGACAATAACCTTCCTTTCCATGTAGCCAGTTTGTCTTGAATCATTTCCACCATAGGCCAAACCATTGCTGTAGTTACTCTTCCAAGGGCAAGTAGTACTCCTAAATATCTGTCTGGAAATTTTGATAACTCCATGTTCACCATTCTTGCAATTTGGTTTTTCCTGGCTTCAGTAACTCCATCCACAAAACATTTGCTTTTGATCTTGTTGATAACTTGACCTGAAGTAGCTTGATAATCATCCAGTAATTGAAGTAAATTGTCTAAACTTCTTTTGTAACCATTACAAAAGATGAATACATCATCTGCAAAGAATAAAGATATATCCCTTTTGTGACTACTATTGGAGTGATGGATTTATTGTTCACTAAATGGGTTAAATTTCTTCTCAAGACATCCTCCATTAGCACAAATAAGATTGGAGACAATGGGTCTCCTTTCCTCAACCCTCTTGTCACTGAGAAGGACCCACAAGGACCCCCATTTAATAAGACATATATTTTAGCAGATTGAAATAAAACTAGTAACCAATCACACCATGAAGAGGAAAAACCATACTTTGTTAACACTGCAATAAGAAACTCCCAACTTACCGAGTCATATGCATGTGATATATCTAATTTGAGTCCCACATTGCCTCCTCTTCTTTTCTTTTTCATCTCATTCACTAATTCTGAAGCTAGTAATACTTGCTCATGGATATTTCTGCCCTTGATGTAAGCCACCTGTTGTGGAGATACCAATTTGGTCATTAAGTTACTCATTCTTGAAGTAATGATTTTGGTGAATATCTTAAATAAGACATTACTCAATCCAATTGGTCTAAACTGATTCACTGTTTTTGCTCCTTGAACTTTTGGAAGAAGAAATAAGAAGTTAGAGTTCATTCCTTTAGGGATAAATTTTCTCGTCTAGCAGAATTGAATTGAAGCTACTAGGTCATCTTTTATGATATCCCAACAAGTTCTGTAAAAGATTCCAGAATAGCCATCTGGACCAGGTGAGCTGTCAGGATCAATATGAAAAACAATGCTTTTAATCTCAGTGCTATCAGGGATTGCATCTAACATTAATTGGTCTTCATCTGTTATGACTGTAGGAATGACATCCAGTAGACTGTGATTAATAGTAACATCCTTGGCTCTTAATTTGTCTTCAAAGTGTTGAACTAGAATTTCTGCAATTTTTCCCTGATCAGACATAATATTTCCACTGCTTTTTTCAAGTTCACTTATTGAATTCTTTGCATTTATAATCTTCAGATTTGCATGAAAAAAGCAAGTATTTGCTGATCCTTCTTTTACCCATTTTATTCTTGATTTTTGT
The DNA here is from genome assembly GCA_023531295.1 of Papaver armeniacum. NCBI lineage: Eukaryota > Viridiplantae > Streptophyta > Magnoliopsida > Ranunculales > Papaveraceae > Papaver > Papaver armeniacum. The sequence goes on from JAJJWW010002433.1 coordinate 53,035, forward strand.
TTCAACAGAATGCTTTCTTGAGTTTCTCTATTTGCTAATTCTTCTTGATCTTCTACTAGTTTATCAAGTGCTTCTTCATTAAATGGATCAACATTAGATATTGACATTGCAGTTTTAACTTTTTCCTCAGCTTCTTTCAGTTTAACTTTGACATTACCAAAAACACTCCAATTCCAAGTATTTAAGACTTGCTTTAGATTCTTTAATTTCTTCATAAATATAAAATCTGGATCACCAATTACTTCATTGCTCTAACTATCCAACATTGTTTGAAGAAATGTAGGATGAGTGGTCCACATTTTTGAAATCTAGATGGAACATATTTTGGTTTAGGTATGCTTGCACATCCTCCCAGTAATGGAGCATGATCTGAAGCAACCCTTAAAACAACCTTATAATCCCAATCTTCATATAATTGCAGCCATTGTTGATTGAAAACCACTCTGTCAAGATTGCAAAGGATTCTTCTGTTTCCATGCTGGCCAAGAGTGTTGCACACCAGTTTTTGGATCCTGAATTAGCTCACAGTTATTTAAGCAGTTTGTGAAATCAAGCATTGATATCTTATTAGGAGCTTTACCTCATATTTTTTCATCCTGAGAAGTAATAACATTAAAGTAATGGATATGGATACTAGATGTCACCAAATGCTAATTTTGGTTGTACTTTACTCTAGTGTATCTGGATTTGGTATAAGACTAATAAAAGAAAATACTAAAGAAAAACTAAATTTGATTTTTGTTACCAAGGAGAGACAAATCTAGGGTTTTGGATTCCACTACTTCTAATGTTTGTAAACTCAGTGATAATAACTTTAACACAATACTCCTAATTTACTCAAAGCAATTTTGAACTCCATCTCATTCTTTGGAGGATATAACGTTACAAACTCTTTTTTTATGACTCTAGTCGTTAATATAAGCCTAATTTTCCATCGCTTATAAAATATCAATAGTTTAAAACTATTCTGTACGATTAAAACGAAGCATATAAAGAAGAGAAAATTTTTAATAAATTAAAAGCACAAAAAATGAGTAAATATGTCAAGAAATTAATTATTGAAAATTAATCATCAAAAATTGCTTCTTCCAAAACCCTGGAAAATAAATTTATCTACTCATGAAATTAAAATTGAAGAAAAATTGATTAATCATTGTATTCAAGGGTCCTTTTGTCAATTCTTATGAAAACTTTTACATCTTGTTAGCTGTTGATTATGTGTCTAAGTGGGTTGAAGCAATAGCTACCAAGACAAACGATCGCCATGTTGTGATCAAGTTTGTTGAGACAATATTTTTTCTCGATTTGGTATATCTAAAGCAGTCATTGGTGATGTAGGTTCCCAATTTTGTAACCAGTCTTTGGAGACACTCATGAACAAATACTCCATTACCCATAAGGTTTCTACACCTTACCACCCACAAACTTGTGGCCAAGTAGAAGTGTCTAATAGGAAAATCAAAAAGATTTTAGAGAACACCGTAAACCCTACCTGAAAGGATTGGTCTTTGCGCTTAGTAGAATCTTTATGGGCTTACCGAACCGCTTTTAATTAGTTGAAGACTTAGTTACAAGAGTGAAGAAAATCAAACGATATAAGTTGTTGAAGTTTGTGATACAAAGACATTACAAGTTGTGAAGATCCAAGTAGTAAACTTATCTCATCGCCACGTTAATTTTAGTTTTGTGGTTATTGTAGTTGCAATTTCTTCCAAAAAAAAAAAAGAAAAATCCAGGCATGACTTGGTAAGAGATGTTTTGGCGGATATTTGTTACAAATCCGGTGTGGTAGCAAAAAAAAAAAGTGACGTTAGGTTTCTTGTCGGATAATACCGCTTTGAGGCCTGCAGACATCTTGGTGTACAACTGGGAGAGCGGTTTAGATGTTTGTTTTGATGTCACAGAGATCTCACCCTTTACGGGGGTTGTAGGAGTAACTTTATGCCTGGACATGCCATTGTTGTTGCCATCACTCGCAAATGCAAAAAGTACTTGGATAAATGTATGGCGCATGGCTATGGTTTTGGGGTTCGGGATTTTTCCACACTGGGTGAACTTAGTGATGATTTTATTATTTTTTTTAGAGGTTGAAGAATTGTTTAGCAAGCCACGATGCTAATTTTAAAATTGGCAACATTATTTTCAATAAGGTAAGGATCGCGATTCAAAATGGTGTTGGATCTCAGCTTGTTGCCAGGTGTCCAACTAGTTTCTTGTGTAATAATTCTTTTGATGATGATTAATTTAATTAATTTGGAAATAAAATAAAGAAATAAAAGAAAAAATTTGCATTGAAATTTTGTAATTAGTTCAAACAAGGTCATGGAGAAGAAAAATCTATAAAAAAGTTTTAAGCAAGAAGATATTGAGAAGAAAGTTAATACAATGTCAAAGCTCTATGAAGCTCAGAGTTTATCATCACTGTTGAAGCCAGACGACCGTTAAGCACAATGAGAAAGTCGAGGAAAATGCATAGTGGTTTCTCTATTAGTCCACTTTCCATATGGCACAAAATCTATCTGGAACTGGTTCAACTCGTCACAAATACTCTCTCTCTATCCGTTGTTGAGTGGATAAGATCAGCTGTTAGGCGAGTCTCTCTCACGATGTTAATTTACTAATTTTAATTTTAATTAGTAAATTAAAATTTACTAATTTTAATTTATGTAATCTGATGGTCTTCATATTTATTCTTATTTTGTTTTGCTATGCAACAGCTTTAGGTCTTATCACAAGATTTGTTTTCGCTAGCAAGTGAAAGGTGCATATGTAATTAGAAAAATCGCATTGTGATTTAACACTAGCTTAATTTTCTAAAGTAAATACTTTTTACAACTTGAGTTTGTCATTTAATATATATGGATTAATACTATTAACTAACACTTACTTGCTCATTAATTACATGATTCATGTCGTTTGCAATTTTGAAGCTCTACACGAAATGGATTTTTGTCATGAAAACCCAAAACTAAGATATACATATCAATGACCTTTATCAACCATTTCCATAAACCTATACTAAACATATTAATGTATCTTTATCAACCATCCCCTAGATTGCTCACTATTATTATAAATTAGAGTGTTCGGAGAGTTCTTCGATATACATTTTTTCCTTATTTTTGTTTTTGTGTAATATTAATCAAATAGGGAATCCTGAATCAATCCTAATGTACATTTAATTTTTTTGGCTTAGTTTGTATGTACTTTTAAATATGACTCCACCATGGGCGGTCATTTCATTATATAATAGTTACCTGTCCTCCGGTCATCGCCATATACGCCTAATCGAAATCTACTGCATAATAACACCTCCTCACACTTTGTTTTATGCAAATACCTTTTGTGGTTGGAGGTTGAAGCATCTTCCAGTACTTCAATATTTTTGTTCATTAACATCAAGATTTGTCGAAACACCAGCATCGGATGTGGTAACCACCCGCAAGATATATAATCTCCAATTAGGGTCCACCAATTGATCGCGGGGCGTTTTATTTACAGTGCTAATTTTCTAACAGTGAGGGTTGTCGTTGAATCCCTCATGAAGTGTGTTTCCAGGGAATACCTCATCATGGTAACTATTCGAACACCAACCTTGACAATGAACCATGGCACAAAAAAAAACCATGATTGTAGAATATTCATGTTACAGTAATAAGGTATTGGGCCAAAGTGGTTTCGACAAACAAGGGTCTGTTTTATGTTTGGATATTTGTAAAATAAAAACTTCTTTATGTCATCTTCGATATATTCTCTAAACATTACAAGTATATTCGACGATGTAGTAGTGAATATATAATTATAAACCAGGTTAATACTGTCCCCGTCCATCATTTTCATTTTGTATGTTGAACCAAATAGGAATAAGGGTGGATGTAAATCCCCAACAACATTGTTAAGTTATTGTCCCAAGAGCATTCTACTCTCTCTTGGCTTTCCTTTATAAATTTTTCTGATATTTTGGATGGGGTTCTGCTAGATTATTGAATTATAGTTTTTTTTTAGAAACCTATACTTATTATTCATTTTCTTTCTCGAACTGGCTATATGCAGGAAATTGCTTTGTTTTGTAGACCATGCTGTACGTAACGGCACTTCGTTAGCTTGACCTACGGTTGATGTTAAAAAAAAATGGGCTCTTTAATCGTTCAATTCCAATAGGTTCTCTATTTTGTTTCAAGCCAAAATAATGTCCATGTATAATGAAATTAGCCATATGCATCACTAAAAATCCAACAACCACATTATTGAAGTAACCAATACAATTTAGATTCCCTTTGCCAATAAAGTACTCCAATCATTAATTAGTAGACAGTCCTTGCTGATTTAAAGTACCAATCAAACAGAGTCTTAGTGGGAGTTAGTTCATTTTCTTGATTACAACTTCTTTAACGGTAAGCATTTCATCTGTTTTGTACTATTTAGAATTGGAAAACTATTTTATGTTATATCGTGTGTTGTTTTAATGTCTTCAACATCATACACTTGATACAACTATATATTGAGTGTGGTTTTTCATTTAACTATAAGGAGTTGGTGTCTGGGTTGGGTTGTCCGCTTGATTCTTAACACAAGTATATGATTTCTGAAGAAATATATATCAATGTATTTACTTGATTACATCATCTTCTCTGGGAAACACTTCATATTCTTTGCACTATTTAGGGTTAAAAATTTATTTTTTATTAATACCGATTTTTTGTATCTCTAATATCAAATATGGACACAACTATATGATGAGCGTGATTTTTCATTCAACTATACAGACTTGGAGCTTGGAAGAGAACTTGAGTTGGCCGCTTGATTCCTAACGCAAGTTTATGATTCTTAAGAAAGATATATCAGTGCATTTTCTTGATTACTTCTTTGATGGGAATCACTTTACATGCTTTGCAGTATTTAGGGTTGGCAATCTATTTTATAATTAGATTGTGTTATTTTTAGCGTCTCCAATGTCAGATATCAACACAACTATATAATATGTGTGATTTTTCATTCAACTAAAAGAAGTTGGAGCCTGGAAAAACAGTTGAGTTAGCCGCTTTATTTTTAACGCAAGTATATGATTTATGAAGAAAAATATATATGTGTGCTTCCTTGATTACACTTTCTTTGATGGGAATCACTTCATATGCTTTACACTATTTTGAGTTGGCAATATATTTTATATTAATAACATAGTTTTTTTTAATGTCTCTAATATCAGATATCGATGCCTATATAATGACTTATGACATTTCCTTAATTATTTCTTTGACGGGAAGCACATTGTATGCTTTGCAATATTTGGGGTTGACAATCTATTTTATACTAATATCGTGTTATTTTTAGTGTCTTTCATGTCAGATATCAACACAACTACATAACCTGTGTGATTTTCATTCAACTACAAGAAGTTGGAGCCTGGAAAAACAGTTGAGTTAGCCGCTTTATTTTTAACGCAAGTATATGATTTCTCAAGAAAAATATATATGTGCGCTTCCTTAATTACACTTTTTTTCGACAAGAAGCACTTCATATGTTTTGCACTACTTAGAGTTGGCAATATATTTTATAATAATATCTTGATTTTTTTTAGTGTCTCTAATATCATATATCGATGCCTGAATAATGACTAATGAGTAAGTTGGAGCCTGGAAGAGAAGTTGAGTTGATCCCATAATTCTTAACACAAATATATCATTTAATGATGAGAAATATATATGTGTGTTTCCTTAATTACATTTTCTTTGGCGAGAAGCAATTCATCTATTGTGCACCATTTAGAGTTGTCAATCTATTCTATATTAATATCGTGTTTTTTAGTGTCTCCAATATCGGATATTGATACAACTATATAAAAAGTGTGATGTTTCATTTAACTACCAATAAAAATTTGATATAGGTAATGTAATGAACTACTTATTGATTTTAAAGGTTTGTATAATTTATCAAAAGTATTTTCTTTAAGAGGATTTCTTAATCTCCAACACTTTAAAGTTTAAACAGTACGTAATTAATTGGTGAATAATTTGGTTTTGATTGTTAATCTACTAAATGATTGATTCAAAATAAATAAATAAATGATAATTGGTGTTTTCATTGTACACTTTAGTTGTTAGTGAGATCCCCTTCTTCGATGAGGTCAAGGGTTTGGCTAACTAAGGATCAATTTCCGTCGTACGTTCAAGCTTGGGTTAAATACTAAAAAAATATATAATTATGTCTTTGTAGCTTAACATATTTTACTTTTAAAATTACTTAGGTCTATTTATTTTAGTTTATTTGTGGAATTGATTTTTATTATTATTTTATTATATTGCATGAAATTAGTTTTCAAACCATGTTAGATCTTTAAATTATAATAATATTATATATAATAAACCATGTTTAGATCGTCAATTTGTTGGATAATAATTGTATAAGTTTATTATAACTTTTATTGGGACGGAGCAAGAAGAAGCCCTCCGAGGATATGAACTAACGAGTGTAAGAAATTCCGTAGTCTCGGTGCGTAGCATGGGGTTTCCAAACTAATTATTATAATATTTCGTTACTTCAATTCATGTTTCCTGACCCAGAATTCCATGGTTAGTAATAAATATTCAACACACGGCATCTCGAGCACTATCGTATAAGCTCCCGACCAAACGGTGCAAGTGTACTCTAAGAATAATGCACTAATGAGCCCTCGAATATACAAACGAGCATTCCAAAACATGAAAGAACGATGAACCTATGCAAAATAGGAAGAAAAATAATAAATAATAAAATATTAGTCAAGGCGCTAAAGGACCGGGCTCGGCCGGCAGTCAGCGTGACCAAGTCCCACGTCCAAATTCTATATTTTATCATTTTTTATTATTTTCCTTGATCTCATGAAAATCTCTTCATTTGAACAAATATCCTTCGTTTTAAGGAAACTCCTCAGTTCCATGGTGTTTCCTTCGCATCAAAGAAATAATATAAAACTGGGAAAGGTGTCGTGGGACCGTATCTACTAGCCAACCGGCTATGCCCTAGTAAATTAAAACCAAAAAAAAATTCAACCGGCCATGCTCTAGGTGGACCGATTAATACCCGAAAAAGTCAAAACGGAAGTGATGAAGACCATATGCCGGAAGTGATGAAGACCATATGCCGGAACATGGTACAGGCATGGTTGAGAATTTCTATCAATGCCTGGTAGTCAAGTGAAAAAAAAATCAACATTCTGGATGCTTTATCCTGCTCCGTGATAAATTTAAGCAAAATATTATGCCGAACATGTACCAAGATGCTCGGAACTAGATTACCATGCCGGTACACTACCAAAAAACCGAAATCAACATTCAAGATCAAACCATTTATGAACATTTCCAACAATTGCCCGCATGGGTTTTTGGTTGAATACCATGCCGGCACCAAGCTTTTTCAGTCACAACAATGGTGGATTCAAAGAAAAAAATCAATTTTTCAACCTCTTATTAGCTGTAATTCTCTCATCACAATCATCTTCCATTTTCAAAAAAATTCCATCTAATTGTGAGTTGTTATCATTAATCGAAGATTGAAGATATGATTGTTGTTGTAATTGAGCTGCTAGTGATTCAGCAGCCGCAAGTCTCTCATCACAATCATCTTCCATTTTAAAAAAAATTCTACTTCAAAATTATTTTCCCTCATTCCTACTTCTCAACTAACCCACACAAATTCAAATAAACATAAATACACACATTATATCCCCAAATCATTAATATTTTACTAATCAGGATTAATAACTAATTATGATTAGGGAGGGTTAGATTAGGAATTAATAATTTAATTATATAAGGGTAACTTAACTAGGATATTTGGATCCCTATTTTGTCATTTAGCTATATACCCCAATTAGTTTCCATATCCCCAATTACGTTGCTCATTATAAACTCTTCAAAAGTTTAGATAAATAATGTTCAAATTTTTCTATTTATACTCAGATTTTGAAAGTTTACCTGCATGGCGTACGGATCAAGCT
>JAJJWW010002434.1:0-91609 GCA_023531295.1 Papaver armeniacum
TAAGCAAATTAAAACTGACTATAATAGAGATCGGGGTTGAGATTTCACCATTCACCAAAATTCATGTGATATAATGTTAATGTTTATCATGCAATTCTAGACAATATAACTCCAATCAAAAGAAATTGTGATTCTAATCATTGCCTAAATTAAATTTTCAAAACATCAATTGTTAATCGCAAGCATGAAGTATCAAAAGCCCTAAACTAAGCATACTTCATCAAGAGAAAAAACAACTAATTAATAAAATCATTTACTCAATTTTCATTCGGTGCAAATAATCATAAAATAATTGCATAAATAAATTTAAATAAATTTTACCACATAACTTTTGGAAGAATGGCTTCCTCCCTCGCCCAGAGAGGTGGGTTCTAGCTCATCATGTTGGAAACACGCTCAAAATCCATTTTTATTGCTCAAAAGAGGTGTACAAATGATGAAATGGAGAAAAACTATTAAAAAACGGGTTTGTAACAATTATATTTGTTACAAACCGAACTGTTCTGAGTATGATAAGAATGGACAATCGTTGTCACTTTGTAGAAAAAACAGACTAGCTCCTTGTGTGTCATATGTTCTTGTAAATTAAGGCGCCTCGTAGTCTTTTGTTCTTCGGCAGCAGAGAGATGGTGATGCCGCAACCTCGATTTTCCTCGACCTCCGTAATGCTCTAAATCTCTCCCCGAACTCTCTATCCTCTTCAATGAAACCCCAAAGACTATTTATACTCAACATGGCTAAGAAAATCCTCGCCATTACTCCAAATAATTGTCATAACTCAAGAATAAAGAAAAATATTCTAAGAATATTTTCTTTTCTGATATATCTTCCAGGTTGTTTTCTCGTGTTTAAACACTCCGGACATGCTCGGTCAACATCCAAGAAGTGTTTACACGCTATTCGTAGGCATACGCAAACCTATGTTACATACTCAAATGGCTGGGAAGAATAACCGCAACCCGTGTTGCTCTGTTTTACTCTAATCTTAATGTTCAACCAATTCCGATCAATTCCAACAACCATTCCACGCTTTGTTATCTGCCAATAGAGTCTCCCCCAACAATCTGAGCCATTGAGTCTCTCCAAAAGCCTTCAAAACTCGAGCGACAAATGCTGCGGTGAAAACTAAGTTTTCCGCCCAATAGCAGATTTCAAACGGAGAATATGGTTGCCCCTTAACAACAGCTTGGTGTGAATAGAAGGTGCCCAACTGAGGTGCCTCTTAGTAATTGGGTTACCCCTTATCCAAAGTGGGAGTCCGAATAGCAAATGTCCTCCGGGGTGTTCCGCGCAACTTTTCGAGCCGATTTTTCCAAAAAAGTATTTATTTCCAAAAATACCTAAAAATACATAAAAACACAATATTAGTACAAAAATCGAGTTCCAACAATACCAACACTGAGGACAATTCAGACACAAAAAATGTGTCTATCAGTGGGGGAGCGACAATTTAGTGTTGTCCTATGTGTTAGAGCTCTGCTCGGTTGAACCCACTAGCGTTGGTATGTCAAGTTAGTTGTCAATTTTAGTTGCCAAAATGCATTCTTGATTTAGTATACTATATAGTTTCGGACTACATTAGGTCTAAGAAGAGCTATTCTTGAAGGATGAAGATTGATATTACAAGAAGACATCAAGAAGGACTTCATCAACAAAGGTATGAGTTAATTGATTTCATTTGGATTCTTGTTCAATTCTACCTTTTTAATCTATCCAAACAAATGCTCACTCTATAGAACAATTCTTATGACGGTAAATGTACATTTATGTATATATATATATATACTTGAGGTTATTTGAGCCCCGAATTTTGTGACAATAACCTTTATCCTTTGAAAGGTTCTCATGCTATAGTGGATGAGCTTACGAATTCAACGAGCCAAGAATCACTCAATTCTGAGTTATAACGATAAAGTTATGAGTGATTTATTAAAGGTTCGTTAGTAGGAACTAGGAAACAATCCATGGGCTACTTGTAACGGTTCACGGACTTGGGCCCAATTACGTGACTAAAAGGCATTTTTGGTCAAATTGGTGATGTTTCCTTATTTAGGCAAGATGGCTATTAATCCAAACATATTTGATTACCATATTAAAGTGTTTGTGATAACTTTTAATTCCTACCTAAGTTAAAATGTGATTTATTCACATAAATGATATAGACATGAAATAAATGAGTCTTGCCTGAGTGTGGAACCTCTTGATGAATTTCTATGCATCTTTTGCAGGTTCTTGCTTCAATCTCGTCAAAGTTCAAAATTCTCTAAGTGCTCTGATGATGGTACGTCTGCCAAATTTTCTTGATCAGAACTTTCTTCGTTGGAGAGATGTGCAACCAAAGTCGCTTTGTTTGTAGTTATCTCTTCAGCATGGATCCACACTCGTATGAGGATCGTGTCATATCTTGGATCTTCCTGATTATGTGAAACTTGGTCGAGTGATAAGCATGAGTAGCTTCTTGTCGAGTGATACCTGCGACTCTGAAGGTTTTCAGTGGAATGTTGTTGATGGCGGTGTCAGCATCGATCAACATTCTTCCAAATTAATTTCCTCGGAGATGGACTGTGGTAAGCAGTCCCCAGTTGTGCATATCCTTGTATGTGGATGAAGGTTCAAGGAGTATTTTCGGGATGGACAGACGTCTGACACAATGTAATTTGGTTTTGTGAATATGCCCTTCCTTTGTGTCTTAGACAGATAAAGCAATTTCACAGATACGCTTGATCAACGATTGAACTGCTTCTTTGACTGGTTGTTCAGAGAGTGTAAAGGTTCTAAATGGGAGAGGATTCTTGTGTACTCCTTCAGTCCCCAGTTGAATCTATTGTGGATCAACCGTCTCTTTGAATATGTGCTTCAAAATATTGCAGTTACTTGTTGGATGATCGATGAACCTATGAAGGAAGTATTCGGGATTCTCCATTCCTTCTTGATTGGCTCTCTCCCGATGAACGACAATATGATTGCACCATCTTGAACCCAGACTTCCAGTAACTCGATCACTCCTTCATGAGAAGAGAGAATTTTAAATCTGCCTGATCATTTCCCCGTTCGTTGATGTCGGGTGGAGGTTTGTGCATTTCAGGATTGGTTATATTTTCTTTGCGCCATCAGAAGATCCTGGGATGTTGGAGAAACGCTCTGATGTTGTGTCTCGGCTTTCCTTTCATTCCTTTAGGCAACAACAACGTTTGTTAAAGGCTCAAGATTGTACTGATTGTTGACTAGGCGTTGGATGCTTCGAGGTTTCTCCACCTTAGGACTTTGCTCTTTCGATCAGCGAGGTGCGGTAGTCATTTGATCATTTGGATGCTTCATGAAGTTCTGAGAAAGTATGGAACCGGAGATTTTCCAGCAAGGCTCTATATACCGGGATCATTCCATTGATGCACAAGTTCACTAGTTGTTTTTCAGTGACATTTGGGTCATGACAATCCAAAGCTTGGACTCTGAACCTCTTCACATAATCGTTGGGATGTTCATTGCTCTTATGAGATATTCTTCCTAAGTCAGAGAGAGTAATATGCCCTGAGATGAAGAAGTATTTCCTGTAGAAGGCATTAATCATTTCTCCCCAACTAGCGATGCTCCTGTGTGCAATATTGTTGTACTGTGTGTATGCTCGGGCCTATCTCAGGAGATTTCGAGAATTCCTTCAGAAGGACGACATGGTTGTGCTCGTTCTCTCCTAGTGCCTCCAGGAATCGAGAGACGTGTTCTCGAGCGTTTCCTGTTCCGTTGTATAACGTGAATGTTGGGTAAGTGTAGACCTCCAGGAAAGAAATTCTTTGCGTAGCAGCAGGATATGGAGGTTGATGAAGATGAACAGATGATGCTTTGTCTTTTCCTCGATCCTCCATGAAGCGTTCAGTCTTCCACGAGTGATGAAGCTTTGCGGGTTACTTTGTTGGTGGGTTATCTTGACTTTGTGCACCTCGTCATCATCTACTACATGGATCGGAGTGACTTTAAGATCAAGAATGGGAGATGTTTCTTTAGCTTTTCCTTTCTTCGAGATTTCTCGACATCTTGTCAGTGAGGGTTTTGAGATAATTGCACAGCTCCTTCTGAGTGTTATCCATGTCAATCTTATTTTTGGCAAGAGTTTCTTGCACCTTCGTGAGATCACCTATGGTAGGTGGATTTCTTCAAGAGACCTGCCGAATAGAGGATTGTCTCCGATGTTGGTTTGCGGAGGAGTGGTATCACCAGCACCGATGTTGGAAGAAGGAGTAGTTTTTGGAGTACCACCATTGTTGCTAGTGCTAGCGTTGTTTGGGCTAGGATTTGTAAGAGCCTGACATAAGATCAACCATTTTGTGAAAGTTTGAGATTGCAACCGAGAGATTAATCTCCCACTGTGGTCGCCAATCTGTGGATGGGGAAAAATGTTTCGCTGGTTTTTTAGGAAAGTGAAGATTCGAGCATGTCGTCGAGACTCCTCGACCGAGCAAACTGCTAAACCTTACACAGATGCATCGCTGCAAAGGGGGTGCTTAGATTTGAGAGATCAATCTGTAGGACTCCGGTCTAAAACAAGACAATGGCCGTTCCAGAGCCAATTCGGTCGCAAAGAGGGAGATGGGTTGATTTATAGGAGGGAAGGCGAGAATTGTGTGGGATCAATGATGATCAAGGATTGTGGATGTGTTGAAGGTTTCTGCAATAATTTATGAACTTTTGAGTTCGAATAAGTTCTGATGGATTGATAAATTCTTGAGAGTAGTTACTCGAGAAATTTTGTGTAGACGATTGCTGATAGATAGTGATCATTCTTTGTTGTCCTCAATCATGGATTCAGAGACTTACTTATATTGTCAGAGTTGTGAACACCTTGATCCATGTAAGTCTGACGATTTAATGAGTGGAAGAGTGGGCAAGTGGAAGATCGTGGTAAAGTCAGTTCCATGTCGTGTGGAGACTTGACGGATCGTGCACCCACTACTTTGCTAACTCCTTCAACCATTTACACAACTTACGCACGTTTCTCGCCGTGGATAAAATCCACGTCTTTGGCCGTAGGCATGAGACCAAAACCCTAGTTGTTATCCCCCAATTTGACGTGATTGATGTCTGATGAATCGTGGAGTCTGCATAGCAGACGTGCATTTAGTTTGTCAGTTATTGAGACAATAAGCCTAGGTTTTGTTGAATAGAACATGTTTGAAAAATGCTCAGCGATTCATGAATGTTAATGTTGCTCATCTGAGCAGATATTGTAAATTCGATGAGTTGTTGAATATTGATGAGTTATGAATATATGTGGATTATTGAGCAATCGAAAGCAAGTATTGCTCGATTCGATTTAATACTTGGAATATTGAGAATTTGACGAGCAATTGAGCAAGTATTGCTTAATTCGACTGAAACATCGAATATTGATAATTTGACGATGCAATTGAGAAAATGTTGCTCAATTCGACAAATTATCGATAAATTACTAAATATTGATAGTGGATCAATATTTGAGCAATCGAGCAAGTATTGCTCAATTAAGCCAATTATTTATGGGTGACGGGTCCCAACTAAAATCTTGGTAGATTACCGAATATTATATATTTAATCCCCGTGGATCAACATAAATTTATTTTAGCGTTTGAACTTTCTCGGAATAATGATTTGTTGAGCGTTTGTTCGAAAACCCTAATTTTTGATGAATTGCTCATTAGTCGTAATTCTTTGAAAATAGGTCATGAGCGAAGGAGGGACCCGACCACATGAGACTATGGACGTCCACGTGATGCCAAATTGCTCGAGTGAGCGCGCACCATGGTTCTCGGTTGGAGAGTTGGTGAAGGAATGATGATTAAATGCCGTTTTCATCATTTATGAAATATTCTTTGGGTTGGATTAGGTGATGAAACCTAAGTATGAAAGAGGGACCGACCAAGAGAGCATGGGACCGGCTTTTGGTGGTCACGGAACCTGCTGTTGTCCGTTTGAGCAATCCCCAGGTTGGTTGGAGAGAGTTTGGGCCCAATATGAGCGATTGCACAAATTAGGTTAAAAGTGTGAAAACGTGTGGGACCGGCTTTGTGCAAGCCCTAGGAATGACCCTGGTCGGTCATTAATGCATGCACGTGTTGCGTGGTGTCCATGTCTCCATACTGAGAGTTTCAGTATTTTCTGATGTGCGTTCGAGCAACATTGTGAATTTTCAGAAGAGTTTCATCTTTACTGAAATTCTTGATTTTTGTTGGAATGAGCATGTATGCTCAATTGATCAATATTTTGTAAATATTAAAATAAGAGTATTTTAACATTTACATTTTCCGTGAGAGGCTAGCCAGTCGTGTGACCCTGTTGGCTTTCGTTTTTTCGTGATTTGAGCAAAATTTGAGAAGTTATGACGAAATCATGATTTTTGCTCAAACCAACGAGTTTCATTAATTTAGGAAAATAATAATTATAAAAGACTTAGGATTACAAGGTGTGGGACCGGCCACGGCTAGGGCATGGCCGGCCGGCTACGTTGCCCGGTCCCACAACACTATCCTAATTTTATATTATTATTTTTCATGAAGCCATGATGTTATGGAGAATCCATGAGTTTTTGTTGAAACGGAGGAGTTTCATGAGTTTAGGGAATAATAATTATAAAAAGCTAGGGATTGTGAGGTGCGGGACCGTCCACGGCTAGGGTATGGCCGTCCGGCTATGTTGCCCGGTCTCGCACACCTTTCCTTATTTTATAATATTATTATTTTTTCATGAATCCGTGAAGTTATGGGGAATTCATGTATTTTGCAAAAATAAGGAAAGTTGCTAAAATCAAGGAGTTTTTCATGAGTTCATGCAAATAACAAAATATGGCAAAATAATGGATAAAGCATGGGGACCGGTCACGACTAGGGCATGGACGGCCGGCCGGTGGGACCGGCCCCTGGGCGCTCCTTATTATTTTATTAATATTTGTTGTTTTTCTCCTGTTTTGCGTAGGATTCCTCATATTTTTGGATGCTCGTTCGTGCATCTGGGTGCTCAGTCGTGCATCATTATCGAGTACACTTACACCATTTTTTGTGGGTCTTACTCAGTGATAATCCAGATGCCCGGTTGTTTAGTATTTATTACTAATCCATGAAATTCAGTGTAGAATAATTCATGAAATTGAACAATAAAAATGAGTAGTTATTTATTATCAATTCATAGGATCGGTTGTGGATTCGACCATGAATTCAAAGATAATAAAATGAGCATTACCATTCTATGGGATCGTGGATTCGACCATAAAATCGGAGTAATAAAATTATCTATTACCATTCCATGAGATTCGTGAAATCGGAGTAACGAGATAATACGGTCGTTTATTGCCATTCCATGGGATCAGGCCGTGGATTCGACCATGGAATGGGAGCAATTGTTATTGCCATTCCATGGGATCGAGGCCTTGGATTGACCATGGAATAGGAGCAATTGTTATTTCCATTCCATGGGATCAGGTCGTGGATTCGACCATGGAATAGGAGCAATAATAGATCATTCAGGTATTCAGTGGTGAATGTCACGGCAGAATTAATATATGTGCATAGTCAGGAGACGGCTAATATCGCGAAGGCGTTCTCAAGTCTTACGAGAACGCCCGAGTCTATACACGTCGCCCTACATAGTCAGAATCAGTGAGTGTCACTGTCCTGAAGGCGCTGTTGCTCTCAATCTTACGGAGAACCGCCCAATCGTTCTTCTATGTGTGTGTGTGGGGGGTCGCTCTCCTGTAGTCAGGGAACAGTGAGTATCATCGATGTCACGAAGGCGTTAATCCCTCTCAACAAACAATTATGTAGGGGAGGTTTGCCCAATTTTATTATTCTACATAAAGGGCACAATGAATCGTCACATGCACAAGCCGTATCGTAAAACATGCGGTATCATGATTTTACGGTTTGACCTTTGTTGAATATCCACCATCACTTGGCGCCGCAGGCGTAAGCCGTGGCATAGCGGCATGCCGATGGCGTAGCCGTGGCATTTGTTTGGCATATTGGTGTTAGACCCAAATATGGCTCTGGCAACATTGGCCATGTTGCCACATCGATCCCAATGCTTTGGGAACGTTATTTGGCTTGGTTGGCGTAGCAATTTTTCCCAAATTAGGGTTTGGCATGTCGAAACCCTAATTAGTGCATGTGGCATGGCTGCGGCAAGGTGGCGTTGTGGCATGGCCAAAGCTAGGACTTGACTCCGTGGCCAAAGTTAGGGTTTGGCGGCGTGGCCAAGGCTAGGATTTGGCGTCGTGGCCAAAGTTAGGGCTTGGCGGCGTGGCCAAGGCTAGGATTTGGCGCCGTGGCAAAAGTTAGGACTTGGTGGCTTAGCCAAGGCTAGGATTTGGCGGCATGGCCAAGGCTAGGGTTTGGCGCCGTGGCCCAAGTTAGAGCTTGGCGGCGTGGCCAAGGCTTGGATTTGGCGCCGTGGCCAAAGTTAGAGCTTGGCGGCGTGGCCAAGGCTAGGTTTTGGTACCGTGGCCAAAGTTCGAGTTTGGCGGCATGGCCACGGTTAGGTTTAGGCGTCGTGGCCAGAGTTAGAGCTTGGAGGCGTGGCCAAGGCTAGGTTTTGGCGTCGTGGGCAAAGTTATGGCTTGGCGGCATGTTACTGCGGCAGAGTGGCATGTTGGCATGCCAATTAATATGTTATTGTGGAAGGGCGCGTTTGGCTTGCCAGTTAGTATGGTGGCGCGGCAGGGTGCGTTTGGCCTTTAATGTATGGTGGAGAGTTTAGAGAGACTTGATTGTTCAAGAAAAGGGGATGTCCGCACCTCTAGTGCTCGTGGCGCATTTTAAAGCGACCTGATTGGTCAGTAGGAAGGAGAGGGGCCGACCAAGCATGGGCATGGCTACACTTCTGTTGTGAGTGTGGCGGCTTTAGAGCGACCTGATTGGTTGATGGAAACTGGGGCCGACAGGTATTGGCCCAGCCACAACTCGTGGGAGTGTGTTAGGTTTAAAGCGACCTGATTGGTCGATGAAGGAGTAAGGGCTGGTTAGGTAGCATGGGGCATGGACAAGTGGCGCCGGATAGCTAATGGCATGGAAACACTCCCCTCATTGTTGCTCCTACTCCGTGGCTCTGTTTATTCTTTTCTTTCTGACTGAGTATTTTGTGTAAGGGCCTTAACCTTGGTACTTGGGGGTCCGTGCTACTCTGCTGCGAGTGAACACAAATCCGTCAATCCATACCAATATTAAGGGTTCATCCAGGGAACATAAGCACAAAAAAGTACTCCGCAGGCTCCGACATTTGTGAGTAATGCAGCTAGGAGCTTATACACTCATTAGGCTCTATACTAGTGAACAGTTCATCAGGGAGCTTGAATTTCGATATAATACGAAGAGAGACATAGGTGCTCGTCAGATTTTGATATATTCTCCAAATTCCCTGCTGAATATAGACATATCAATGTCTATTACATCGATGTCGAGTCGAGTAGATAGACTTTTACAAATTTAGTCTGGCTAAAAACCACCATCAACAACTATTTTATTAAGATTTGGGTATAGTAATACAAAAAGGTGTTGAAGCTCAGCTTGTCGCTCGGCTGCCAACTTATTTCTTGTAGACCCTTTTTGTTCTGTTATGTTGTAATACTATTTACTAATAAACTGGGAATATTTATTTTCAAAAAAATTTAAAAATTAAATTAAAGTAAAGATTAAAATAAAAGAAAATTTAAATTTAAATTAGAAAATAAAAAAGGGCATTTTACCATTATCATAAACATATGGATAAGTGGTATTCATTTTTACTTCACAACGTACTAGTAACACTAGTGGAAAAGAGGCTATTTAAGACATAATGAAGCGACACAAATACCTAATGTCTCAAAACCACCAAAAGTCGTTGTTGCCTAAAGTCAAGTTGTCGTTGTAGTTGGACTTTTGTTGACTTTTTGAACGACACAAATGATTTTGTTGCTGACCAAAGTCAAGTTGTCGTAGTGGCTGGACATTCGTTGACTTCCACAATGACAATACAGATGGTATTATTTCTGTAATTGATTTTTTATTGCCTTTTTGGGATTGAGAAATCTAACTGATCTAACGACTCTTATTCCCCTCTTCTCTCACCTAGAAAAGCCTATCCTAGCCTATCTTATCTTCTTATTTTTCTTCTTCTTCTTCTTCTTCTGCCTCTTTTTTCTCTTCTCTCCCGAACTCTTCACGGCCAAAACTTTACTCCAAAAAAATTCCTTATCCCTCCGATCCATCTGCTATTTCACGAAGTGATCTTTATGAACCAAAATCCTTTTACTCTTCATCTCACAAATCCATCTGCTATTTCACATAAACCATCTTCATGAACCAAAACAATTAACAGATCTACTCCATGTATTTGATGATTCTTGTTCTGTTATGGTATTATCTAGATCGGTGAATTCTTATACAGAAAATGGTATAATCACTTCCTCTCTTTGAATTATACTGCTTAATAAATTTAGGGATTTATTGTTTTTTGTTTTGAATAAATGACTGTTATGAAATTAATTTTTGGGGTTTCTGGTTTTGTTTATAGATTTTTGCTGATAATGGAAGGTGCTTGTTATACAAGTAAGAACTAATTTTGCTAGCCATTTTTTTTTCATAAACTCTGATTTGCTACAGGGGTTTTGTTTAATATTAATTTCTAATAATTTTTTTGTTTTCCATCAACGGCAGGGTTCGTTTTCTTCTTCAATCAAGTACTAGATGAGTCATCTTCATCTAACTATACTTGGTAAGAGACACTAAAGTGTCAATTGTTGTAATTTTTAGAGATTGTTTTTTGAATTTGATTATATTTTGGGTGTTTTTTTATTTAGTTTTTACAGCGGAAGTAAGAATTAGTTTCTCGGACTTTTGAAAGGATTGGTTCTAGACTATTAAAAGAAAATACTAACAAGAACTGCTAAAATAGACCAAAAGATTGATAAATTGATTTTGTATTCAAATAGGGTGAAAATCTAGGATTTCGAGATTCCACCGCCGTTATGTATACTAGAATTTTAAATAATTTTCTAAAACTTCTCCAAAAAGTCTCGAGACGATTTAGGACACAAAGTACGTCTCTGATCGCTGTCGTAAGCGACACAAATATAATTACACTTTCTTACTTCTCAAAATATAAATATAGCAAGGGCAAGAAAGGATCGATCCCACAGAGAGGTCTAGGTTGTCAAATTGTTATGGTTTCTATATAAAACACCGGAAGAATTTGATTGTGTAAATAAAAATAAACAAAAAGCAAATAAACAAAACACGCAAATCAAGGATGTGAAAATATTGGATAAAGGTTTCATCTTCAATTGTAAACAAGTTTATGAATATATGAATAGAATTCGTATTTAATCTCGCTATCATCAAAAGCCATAGAATACCTTATTGCAAGAATACTCCGTAATTTCCAAAGTTATCAACACACACATTAGGGTGCGTATGTGAAATCTACCTAAAGAATAACCTAACGCCTTGCGCTAATCAAGTTCAATTCTAGGAGCATTAAGTTTTAGAAATAGGCTAATCAATGCAATTGTAATACATTGCGCAAACAATTCGAACAAAGGTCAATTTCTACATATGAATACAAGGATGTATCACTACAACCTAGAATCATATCATGCTACTAGTATTCAAGGTTATCGCTCGATGAAAACCCTAAAATAGCTATAGATGTGGATGTGAGTTCAATCAATTCTAGACTCGACTAAACAAACACTCAATCATATTGCAATCCATCAATCATGCAATTATTGTAACCCGTAGAACGTGAACGATAATATTGAGAGAAAACTAATTCATAAAAATCATAACTTGGTTGCAAAATCCAACTACATCTTTAACCAATAATAAGATTAAGTACTTGTGTTTTTGGGAATCATCATAAGAAGTTTAGAAGAACCTATCATGTGAAAACCCTAGAACAAAAGTAGAAGTCTCCCTAATGGAGATGTCTCTAGGTTTTGAAAAGAGTTTTCTATTTATATGCTTTTCTCCCCATAAGGATACTTTCCCAAAATTAGGTTAATTCTTCTCAAAACCCGTCTCCAAGTTGGTCCACCAAGCCCATGTGTAAGAAATATGTCTCTGGAATTTTGGGTCTAAAACTGGTCGCCGGATTTGCTGACGTCATCGCCGGAATCCGGTCGCCGGAATCCGTCGCCGGAAAATCGACTTCAGCCACTTTTGTCATCGGAAACTGTCGCCAGCCCGGTGTGCACTCCCAGCAACTCATCTTCCCTTCTCTGCATTTCAAACATTCACAAAAGTCATCCAAACCAATTCCTCATTTCTTGTTAAAAACGCGCCCAAAAGCGTGATGCGTAGCTCATATGTCCGTGTCGATTCTTGCATCCGACTCATACCCCCTCGCGATTCACTGAAATATTGCGATCGACACTCTCGGTTCCAAAATCCGACACCCGGAACTAGTACCACCGGTGCGCCAATTCTGGTCCATTTCCGCACAGCTTCTGCAGTGCTTTGGTTGCCAAATCTCAGGCTGCGAATTCTCCCAGGCCAGCACCACTGCAGTTTATACTTCAGAACCACAACAGGACTTTGCTCAAACTCACAACAATCCAAACACAATAGTTGTGGCATCTATTCCAGCGCATTGCACCCCTGCGTTGCCACCATTCAGAGCCACGGCCCAACAAAGACCATTCTCTCCTCTCGCCATTCAAGTACAAGATCCCCTTCTCTGCCTTGTTATTGGCCACCGCAAGACCCGACAGATCAAGCACAAACCAACAGCGCCAATCAAATCCGGTCCCAGTACCTCCTTGGCAACTATCCATGCTTGCAATCCATTCACCCGACCCGCAAATCTCGAGCCATTCCCAGTTCACCATTCTCGGCTCCTTGTAATACCACTGCCATCGGCCTAAGCTCAGTTCCATAGCAGCCTCCGCCCGCATACTCTCAAACCAGCATTTCCTTCACTCCCTTTGTTTCATTGCAGCTCACTTCACAGCCTTACAGTCCATTGCCCAGTTGCAGCTCACTCCTTCTCGATCTACCATGCCATCAGTCGCAACGTTTCAGCTCCGTTAAATCCATGGCTTAACCACCTCAAATCTCGCAGAACTCGGCTATTAGTGTACTTCCTTGCATACCACGGACATCACCAGCTCGAACTCCACAAGTGTAATCCCGGCAGCAAACTAGCTCCGAACCTGCCATGGATAGTAGCCTGCAAACAATCCACAAAACCATATTTGAGCTCATCTTTTCCACTTCACATGGCAATGACTTGACTCTGTTGCATCTCACATTCTTTGCTCAATCAACTTGACTACATCCTGCAATGCTCCAGACTCATTATTCGCCATCATGCAATGTCTATAGACCATCACCATTGCTTTGCGGCTCCACGTTAATCTTCCATAGCCTCACTCGTTCCAGGCCTTTACACAAGCACTTACAACATCAACTCGTTAACTTCCTCTCTTGATTCTTTCTTCACTGAACTCTATCGAAATTTCATATTCGAGAGAAACCCATTTATCCTAACCTTTCTGAGATGCATAAAAGCTTACAATTGACGGCAGCAACTCATCCGATTCTTCTTCACACAACCGCATCATCACTGCTCATTGCTACCTCATTTCACGACAGGGCCATCCGCATCTCATACCCCATAATCGATTCATTGTCTCGAAATCCATCGCTTTGATTTCTCTTCCATTAAAACTTGAACATCAACGGACCCAGGCCAACTTAGGGTTGCCAACCCTAATTGCAAATTCCTCCACCCATCGTCTTGAATTGATAACAATAACGGCATCATTACTCGACCGATTTCCGACTAAATCCTCGTCTTCAATTACTCGTGACAACAATTTCACCATCACACAAAGCCAAAAACCGGGAAGGGGTAGAAATGAGGAAGTGCGGGGTCCATTCGACCTAGTGTAGGGATAACGTTGTACGGACAGGATATTGGCACCCGGTGCCTTGGATAAGGGCCACCCAATACTCTTCTTGTATTGTCGGTCCTTGGGAACCGACGGGCTTAACAGGTTGATTTCGCTCGTAACCTTCTCATACGGCATCGGAATGACATCGTTCTTTCGCCATGACCTCGTATTTCCGTGTTCTTGACATGATGAGAAGGAATCCAAGATTTGGGCGAGTTCCACTTCCTTTTGCTCCAAATGACTCCATTGCACCTAATAAACTCAAAAGCACACATAAGATACATAATTTACAAGAAAACTCGCAAAGAAAGCATAAATACTAGATATTAAATACGGTGTATTCTACACCTATCAGATTCCCCCACACTTAGACTTTGCTAGTCCTCGAGCAAATCAAACAAAACAAAACTAAAACAACAACTCCGTGACGTCGAGGCTACGGTTAATTTTAGCATAAATAACAAGCCTTTAAACCCCTAGGTGTCCCTAGTGGACGAGTTATAGTCTCGTGAAGGTTTACTAGAGATATACCTACAAAACCTATATTTCAAACTCCATCTAATTGTGACAAATCAATGAACGAATCCAAAATGACTACGGGAGGAGGTACCTTGCAAATTCAATTCATATATTAGTAAATAAACTCTAATTAGATAGTCGAACAAGCCACAATACTCGGAAACTAACAAACCACAATCACAATGAAAAGATTAAGAAGATGGATATAGATGTAGATGTTGGCGAATATTCACAAGTGTTCGATGTTTCCCATATCTCGTCTCAGAAGGTCCTTGCTAAGATGAACCTAATCCTATTGGATTGAGCTACTTTGTCTTTGAATGCTACATCAAATCAATTGGCATATACAAGGGAACCAAGAGTGACTTTATTCAACACAATAATAATTTTTTTTTTTTTTTTTTTATATGATTAGATCAAACTGGATCCAATTTCTTTCTTTTTTTTAGACGGCATGATTAGATCTTTTGGATCCAAGCGCATGCTTCTTGTCGCAAGTACATGATAGTTGCCTTGGATCCTGCATTCCACGCTTGTTTGGCGACGGAGACAGGGACTACGTTTCACACATACTTGCTATTCCCAAGTGTCTTTTTATTCCGTTTTGGTCTAATTGGTCGGTCCTTTTTTTTTTTTTTTTTCCTTTTCATATATTTTTATTTTTCCATATTTTTTTTTCATTTTTTTTTTTTTGTTCTTTTTCTAGTAACTCAATCACTCTATTTCATCCTAGCAGTAATAACACGTCGATTTTTAGTGACCCACCAAAGCACTTAGAGAACAATAGATAAATATGAAAAAAAATAAAAATAGAATGCGATATGGTGATATTCCGAGATATGGTAACAACTATCATGTTAATTTGTGATTTCTGAGCTATATTCTTCCCTTTTAGTTAATTGGTTCCTCAACTCCTGCATTCAAAATGGTTCCATCCACTAATGGTGTCAAAAACAAACTATACAAACATATAAATGCTCCCCCACACTTAAACTTCACATTGTCCTCAATGTGTAAAACGAAAGTTCTGAATTCTGACGTATCAGCAGATAAAACGCAAAAACTGTGCAAATTGGTAAGGAATTTGGAAAAACTCCATTTCACAAAAGTTGTTCGCCTACGTGTTTTCTACACAGTGTCAAAATTTCACAGTGTTTCGATAAACGGTCTGACAGTTATGGTCTCTGGACTGAACTACGCGCAGTCTGAAATTTTCTGACGAAAAGGTATTCGTCATAATTCTCTTCTAAGATAGATTACGGACTCAATGAAATTAAACATAGGGATTCAAATATGATATAAAAGAAAAAAAAAATAAATAAACGAAACAAAAATAAAAAGCAAAAGGATAAGAAATACAAAACCGGTGGGTTGCCTCCCACTAAGCGCTTGTTTTAAAGTCGAATGCCCGACCTAGCTTCTTGTAAGATTCATTCCCCATACACCAATAATCGGAAAAGTTGGGGATCCGTCCATAGAACCTGTTTTGCAAACACTAGCTTCACACAAATATTAGTAACATAAAGCAAAAGTGAAGCTATGAACCGATAAAATCTTCCCCCACACTTATTCTTGTCCACACTTGGAAGTGTATAAAGAATATAGAAGTCGGGTACTTCCACGGTTTCTTGTTCCATAACCTGCATAGTATGAGAATCAAGTATCTCTAATGGCGGAAAACGAGAAACAAAGTCATTCAACAATATTTTTGAAGCACATACATTCAAACCAATAAGAGGTAAAGGAGAAGAAACAATAGGTAAAGGGTTAGATAAACCTTTCACAATCTCTTGTATCACGGAATCCTCTTCATCCTTGAAAAACTCAAGTGAATTATTCACCTCTTGGATATCATGGTCCTCTATCAAACCTTGCAACCATTCTTCGTCCGTTTCTGCCTTAACCATAGTCTCGACATAAACATCATCATTACAATCATATGCAAGCTCAATTGGGTCTTCCACAATATTGGTTAAACCGGTTTCATTCTCAACATAACCCTCCTTTTTGTTGTAAGGCACATACTCTTTTGCGGATCCAAATTTTATCATAAGAAACTTTTCTAGAACACTCGAAAATGCATCATCCTCAAGCTCCACCCTTTGAATAGGCTCTTGATCATTATTAAGATCAATGCTTGAGTAATCTACACAAGTGTCGACATATTCCTCTTCATCTTCATCTTGATCCCAAAAAGACTCCATTGTACATTCCTCGGGGGATGTCACCATGAATTGGTTTAGGCAATGTATTTTCATAATAATCATCATCACTATCATAGTCATCATAACATTGGTCCTCGCTGAATTTAGTGTTGCTAATCTCGAACTCATCCTTTTGAATAGGTGAATGATCATTATTACGATCAAGAGTTGAGTTAACTACACAAATATCAACAAAAGTCCTAGAAGGTTCGCCTTTTTCAACATAATTATTCAATTCCTCCTGTACTCATCAATGCCTTGTCTTAAAGTAGAAACACCTTTTTGAAGCTCTTGGAGTGTTCCATCCAAATTACGAATATAGTGTTCCATTTGTTTGTAAAGCTCATTCGACAAAGAAAAAGTAGAATTACTTACTTCAGTATTGTTAGGCCAATTATATTCCCTTTGAATGGGTGGATGATCATAACTACGATCAGAAATTGGGCCAAACACACCATGAGCACATTCGGTCGATGAAAATGGTTCCACGCTTGGTTGTCCACAAATTGACTCCATGCTGGCCATAAATTGTTGCATCTCATCTACCAAACTAGAGGAAAAATTAATAAGGAAAACAACTATTCTCCCCTCCTTGTGGTTGCTCACTTACATAACCACCATAAGAAGGTTGATATGTATGAGAATAACTCATAGGGTGCGTGGAGTATTGATCATAGCCAAAGGATTGGTTTTGATTATACTCCCCATAAGGGTGATAATTGTTATGTTGTTGAGGTTGAAAGCCGTATTGATTGCTCCAATATGCTCAGTCCATAGCAATTGGTACACGAAATAGATTCTCAAAACTCGAATAAGAACCAAAGAATAAGAAAAAGTAAAACAAAACTAAATACAAAAATAAGAAACCAAAAACAATTAACAACCGTTGCCTCCCAGGCGCTGTGGCATCAAAAAATTGATCGGCGTAAGTAAGCGACACAAATATAATTACACTTTCTTACTTCTCAAAATATAAATATAGCAAGGGCAAGAAAGGATCGATCCCAGAGAGGTCTAGGTTGTCAAATTGTTATGGTTTCCTATATAAAACACCGGAAGAATTTCGATTGTGTAAATAAAAATAAACAAAAGCAAATAAACAAAACACGCAAATCAAGGATGTGAAAATATTGGATAAAGGTTTCATCTTCAATTGTAAACAAGTTTATGAATATATGAATAGAATTCGTATTTAATCTCGCTATCATCAAAAGCCATAGAATACCTTATTGCAAGAATACTCCGTAATTTCCAAAGTTATCAACACACACATTAGGGGTTGCGTATGTGAAATCTACCTAAAGAATAACCTAACGCCTTGCGCTAATCAAGTTCAATTCCTAGGAGCATTAAGTTTTAGAAATAGGCTAATCAATGCAATTGTAATACATTGCGCAAACAATTCGAACAAAGGTCAATTTCTACATATGAATACAAGGATGTATCACTACAACCTAGAATCATATCATGCTACTAGTATTCAAGGTTATCGCTCGATGAAAACCCTAAAATAGCTATAGATGTGGATGTGAGTTCAATCAATTCTAGACTCGACTAAACAAACACTCAATCATATTGCAATCCATCAATCATGCAATTATTGTAACCCGTAGAACGTGAACGATAATATTGAGAGAAAACTAATTCATAAAAATCATAACTTGGTTGCAAAATCCAACTACATCTTTAACCAATAATAAGATTAAGTACTTGTGTTTTTGGGAATCATCATAAGAAGTTTAGAAGAACCTATCATGTGAAAACCCTAGAACAAAAGTAGAAGTCTCCCTAATGGAGATGTCTCTAGGTTTTGAAAAAAGAGTTTTTCTATTTATATGCTTTTCTCCCCATAAGGATACTTTCCCAAAATTAGGTTAATTCTTCTCAAAACCCGTCTCCAAGTTGGTCCACCAAGCCCATGTGTAAGAAATATGTCTCTGGAATTTTGGGTCTAAAACTGTCGCCGGATTTCGACGTTCTTGGGAATCCGTCATCATAGGAATCCGTCGCCGGAAAATCGACTTGACCACTTTTGTCATCTAAGCGTCGCCAGCCAGTGTGCACTCCCAGCAACTCATCTTCCCTTCTCTGCATTTCAAACATTCACAAAAGTCATCCAAACCAATTCCTCATTTCTTGCGAAAACGCGCCCAAAAGCGTGATGCGTAGCTCATATGTCCGGCCGTCGATTCTTGCATCCGACTCATACCCCCCTCGCGATTCACTGAAACATTGCGATCGACACTCTCGGTTCCAAAATCCGACACCCGGAACTAGTACCACCGTGCGCCAGTCTGGTCCATTTCCGCACGACTTCTAAGTGCTTTGGTTGCTAAATCTCAGCGAATTCTCCCGAGGCCAGCACCGGCTGCAGTTTATACTTGAGAACCACAACGGGACTTTGCTCAAACTCACAACAATCCAAACACAATAGTTGTGGCATCTATTCAGCCGCATTGCACCCTGCGTTGCCACCATTCGAGCCACGACTCCAACGGCACCATTCTCTCCTCTCGCCATTCAAGTACAAGATCCCCTTCTCTGTCTTGTTATTGGCCACCGCAAGACCCTGTGAGATCAAGCACAAACCAACAGCGCCAATCAAATCCAGTCCCAGTACCTCCTTGGCAACTATCCATGCTTGCAATCCATTCACCTGACCTGCAAATCTCAGGCCATTCCCTGGTTCACCATTCTCAGCTCCTTGTAATACCACCTGCTATCAGCCTAAGCTCCAGTTCCATAGCCTGCCTGCATACTCTCAAACCAGCATTTCCTTCACTCCCTTTGTTTCATTGCAGCTCACTTCACAGCCTTACAGTCCATTGCCCAGTTGCAGCTCACTCCTTCTCGATCTACCATGCCATCAGTCGCAACGTTTCAGCTCCGTTAAATCCATGGCTTAACCACCTCAAATCTGCCGCAACTCGGCTATTCCGTGCACTGCTTCCTTGCATACCACGGACATCACCAGCTCGAACTCCACAGTGTAATCCCTGGCAGCAAACTAGCCTGAACCTGCCATGGATAGTAGCTGCAAACAATCCACAAAACCACAGCTGAGCTCATCTTTTCCAGCTTCACATGGCAACAGCTTCAGCTCCTGTTGCATCTCACATTGCTGCTCAATCAACTTCGACTACATCCCTGCAATGCTCCAGACTCATTATCTGCCATCATGCAATGTCTATAGACCATCACCATTCTTTGCGGCTCCTGTTAATCTTCCATAGCCTCACTCGTTCAGGCCTTTACACAAGCACTTACAGCATCAACTCGTTAACTTCCTCTGCTGATTCTTTCTTCACTGAACTCTCTATCGAAATTTCATATTCAGAGAAACCCATTTATCCTAACCTTTCACAGATGCATAAAAGCTTACAATTGGCTGACAACTCATCCGATTCTTCTTCACACAACCGCATCATCACTTTGCTCATTGCTACCTCATTTCTGGCGAGGCCATCCGCATCTCATACCCCATAATCGATTCATTGTCCTCGAGAAATCCATCGCTGATTTCTCTTCCATTAAAACTTGAACATCAATGAGACCCGGGCCAACTTAGGGTTGCCAACCCTAATTGCAAATTCCTCCACCCATCGTCTTGAATTGATAACAATAAACGACATCATTACTCGACCGATTCCGACTAAATCCTCGTCTTCAATTACTCCCGTGACAACAATTTCACCATCACACAGCAAAAACCGGGAAGGGGTAGAAATGAGGAAGTGCGGGTCATTCGACCTAGTGTAGGGATAACGTTGTACGGACGGGATATTGGCACCCGAGTGCCTTGGATAAGGGCCACCCAATACTCTTCTTGTATTGTCAGTCCTTGGGAACCGACAGGCTTAACAGTTGATTTCGCTCGTAACCTTCTCATACGGCATCGGAATGACATCGTTCTTTCGCCACTGACCTCGTATTTCCGTGTTCTTCAGCATGATGAGAAGGAATCCAAGATTTGGGCGAGTTCCACTTCCTTTTGCTCCAAATGACTCCATTGCACCTAATAAACTCAAAAGCACACATAAGATACATAATTTACAAGAAAACTCGCAAAGAAAGCATAAATACTAGATATTAAATACGGTGTATTCTACACTATCGATCTCGGAAAATAAATCATTCAAATTAATAAAAATTCTTAAATGACTAATATTTTTATTCACTTATATACTGGTCTCTATGATAGATAAATAACTCATTAATCAAGCATTAGGACATGTAAAGATTAATTATTATCGTTACTACGCAAGAATATAAGGGCCATGGAGAAATATTAATATAGAAAATAATTTAAAACACTCTAGCATACATAATATGGTTTCCTCTCTAATCCTAGAACACGGGTTTAACTACTCATACTTTGAAGAAAAGGCACAAAAGAGATAATGACATTCATCTTTATTAATTAAAGTCAAAAGGGACTTACAAATAATAAGAGAGGTGAACAATTTTTCCACCGGTGTGAACAATAATATCTCGAGCCAGGACAAAATACTCGTTCTCGACAAACACCAAAATCCGGAGTAAACACCTCTAACACTCTTGTATTGCTTGTTTGCCTCATCAATCTTCCCATAGTCGTTATTATATTTTGACCATTAAAATATGGCAAGTCAAGCTGGTGTTTTCATATCCCTTCTTTATACACTTTATTACTCGACGAGCTAACAGTATCAAGACTAGGACCTTGCTCGTGCCAGTTGAGTTCTTTTGAATTTATGACATTTGTAGAGTGCCACCATGAACGTCCTTGACTCAAATTCCCTTTATTTTTTGGACACAATTCCGTATTTCGGTCCATTGAGCTATATTTATTAAAAACTGCAAAACTCAACAAAACCTTCAAATTTGTACAAAATAAAGAACTAAGAAATATAAATTTTAGATGTAAAAATGAAGTGTTTTCACACTCATCATTTTTGTTTGAATATTACTTATGGGTTTTGTTTATTATCATGTTTTAGGGTCTGGGTTTTTGTTTATCTTAGTTAATTCTTAATTCGCTGTAAGAATGATACCACCATGTTATTCAACAATACATTGTATCATCATACCCCTGCATCTATGTATATTTCTATGTAATAAAACGAAAAAGTTTCAACAGATAAACCATGGTCAACTTCATAAAGTGGTGGTTATGGGTTGTCTGTCAGTGATATGTATTATTTAGTAGTTGGAGACATTTTGATGTTTTCACAATGTAGGATTAATATCTTGTGAGAATCTAAGATTAATATTACAGAAGTTTCGGTATCCCATGTTAGATTTAGTTAAAGAACTAGAACATTATATCTTTATCTTGGTAACAAGAACTAGTACATTATCTAATACTAGTACTGAGTTTCTTTATCTTGGTATGTTAGTTAACTCTCATGGTCCTATTGATTCTGATAGTGTTGTGTTCTTTATCTTTTAATTGGTACGTTTTTAGGATTGATTAGACCTATTTTTATGTAATGTACATTTGCTTCTGGTGTGCGTAGTTCTGATTTATGTTTTCTTCTCAATCATAATAATCTAGTATTAGTTTTGTTCGTGGAATCTAAGTACCCCATTTCCATTAGGGGATTTAAGATTTAGTCAAATGTCTTTCCTGTGCAGGTTTATTTGTGTGAAAAGATGTCTCTAGTCAATGAGATGTACTTCGCCATCACTCTTGACAGGACAACTGCTGGTCCAGTGTGTTTTTAGACCAAATGAGCATGTTTGTTGTCTCTCATTAATTGTTCAGTTGTATTTTTTTCAACTAACCGCAGCAAGTGGCATGTCTTATAATTCTCTTACCATCTATTGTGTTCCATCTTATCATTACCTGTAGAAAGGGAGGGACCATCTTTGAAGACCTTGCTGAGAAAATGAAATGGTAATCAAGGTGAATGTCACTAACTCAATTTTCTGGGTTAGAGGTTATCGTCAAGGCCACCGACTCTATTGTTTTTATATAGTTCCGAATCTACCTTGTGGCGATTGATGTCTTCAAAGGAATAACTGATGAATAAGCTACTAAGGTTGAAGATAAAGTGGCTTTGATGGAAAAATTTGAGAAGCTACACGAGATCTTTTGAAAAAGTGACTGTACATGAAACTTCCCTAATAGGATCAAGCAACTACCCTTGGACAAACATTTTGACCTCAAAAATGTCAAAAGGGTATCGTTTAACCTGTAGTTTTGACTTTATTTGAAATTCTTGATTTACTTTAACTTTTCTCCATTTCATCTTACAATTCCTGCCACAGATTGTCTTGGAAGATGATGGTTATCAACCATATCTTATATCTCCAAAGAAAGGGTTGAGATCCTTGATAAAAATTGTGTTCGAACTAGCTAAAAAACCATCACGTCTTTGTGTAGATGAGGTAATATGTCAGACTGGGTTTGTTCTTCTTATTTGTTAATCTATATTTGTTTGTAATAGACCCTTCTCTCTTTCTATCCTCTCTCTCTAACTTCTTGGTAACTTATGCAACAGGTGCATCGTGTATTGGTAGATATAGTTACTGCTGTTGAAAATTCTACACCAGGACTTGGAAGATATCCTCCTTTTAAGAGAGGTAGTTATGCCTTTGTATTTTTAAGGGCCTTTGGTCAGTGTTTCTTGTGTTTTATGGAGTTTGCTAAAGTCTACGTATCATCTAAAAGTAATTGGACCTTCATACCGAGGTTGTGGCCATTGCAATCTTGCTTTAGAGAATTTTAAGAATGAAGCTAAAAAAATGGTGGTTGCTCTAGTTGATATGAAACGTGCTTTTGTGCCTCCTCAACAATTTATCCGTTTGGTTCAAAGAAGGTATGCTCAGAATAGGATTGCTTCTTTTTCTCATGCACATATATTGCATATCGACTTCTTTCCACATAGATTATGGATTGTTTGACCTACGGTGTCTTAATTTTGATAAATATGTAAAACATTTTTTTAGTATACAAAAGTGCTTGAGTAAGTTCTCGTAGCTTCTGATGTTGATGCGGAATAGATTAAATAATTACTTTCTTTTGGTACACTCACTCTGTTTTTCTTCTTTGATGTTTGATCTTATCAGGATGGACAGACAGCGCAGAGATGAAGAGGTAAAAAATCGAATCATCGAAAAAAGGGAAAGATGCAGAACAATCGCTACTGAACAGAGTATGGGATTTGCTATTGTTCAATTATCTGCACTTAATACAACCAAAATACCCTTTTACCTTTGTTCTTCCAGAAGCTTCAATATGATATATATAATCTAATATATATAATCTTTTGTGATTATCATGTATTCGAAATTCTTCGCAGATCAACCTCATTGTTAAGACTTCTGATAATACTGAAGTTGGTAGTGTTAGACTTTATGTTGTTTTAGCAACAAATTAGGCTTAGGTTAAGCTAATCTATGTTTAGTTCTAATCTAAGCTGGATTAAGTATATGCTAGATTAAGAATTGTTAGAGTTAAATATAGGAATTAGATTAGCTTAATGTTAGCTGAGGTGTCATGTTGACAAAGCATGACTCACCTAGTGAGGTGTCATCCAACTAATGATGGACAGGTTGAATGACACACAACTTCTTAAGAAATGACTAAGCCCTCTTCTAGCCTCTTTCATATATAACCAGAATTTCTGATTTACCATTGATTAAGCAAGAGGAAATAGAAGTAGAAGCTAAGTCATTGAACCCTTTATAATTTGATGATTTATGTTTTCTTTCTTCTTAACCTTGTTGAATTATGTATCATGCTTTTATACTGCTCTTGCTCAATTCAGAAATAACCAAATATTGGTTGTGTGCTTGTTTCAGTCATGTTTATGCTATAGCTAAATCGAAACTAACTAGATAATCATTTTTGCTTTAAGCAAGAGTAAACAGTTGCATATATGTGTGTTATCTAGCTTGTAGAAAATGTGAATACTAGGGTTAATATCTCTTCAGCGTATGGGTAATTATATGATCGTGTTTAAGCTAATAAGTGATGATTATGAAGCTGAAATTCCAATATTCTACTTCTATTTCCCCTAGTAATTACATGTTCCTAAACTAGGTATATACAGAATCAAGTTTTGGTTTAGTTACCTGAAGCTATTGATTGAGTTTAATTTATCTGTTTGTTGCGACTCTTAAAGAGAACCAAAGTTGGGTTGAAAAAATCCTTATCGAAGTTTTGATATTGATACCCATACCCAACATATGTTAGATCAACAGTTTGTTACTTGAGCTTGCGGTGCTGACCAGTAGTAGCAGATAGTTACAAGAGATTTGGAACTTGGAATCAAGTAACTTTGAAGAAGATTCCAAGGGGAGAAGGTTTGCATATAGCGAGCCTAAAGTGTAATATCTCTTGAAACAAATCAAAGAATCCATCAGAGAATTCATTGAATAGGCATAGTATCTTGCATTTGACTTGGTCGTAGCTGATAATGTAGATTAATGATGAAAGTTTTATGTACGTTCTATATATGTTGAGTCGTATCTCTGACTTGTTCATCTTGAAGGGCATACAAACATGAAAGAGTTGCAGCTTCCTTGCAACATTATAGATGTAAGTGTTGATTGTTGAAGGATGTACCAGAGCATGCTTAGGGACCATTGCAGCAGGTCTTCTGGATCTATCTTATTTGAATCTCCACAGATGTTTTCTTTCTAACAATTGGTGCGAGAAGTTTGTTACGTTTTCAAAGCTTAAGGATAAGCACTACTTGTCTGCTAGCGAAGGATGGTTATTGGGAGTGGGATATTGATCCTGGTGTTTCAACTTCTCATAGATCACAACATTCAGTAGCTTTGTGGATGTACGACTCCATGTTTATGAAGTTGTATTTTGTGAGTTTTATGTTGTGGGAAGGTTTCGGTTCAACCATGGTCAAGTAGAGTGCATGCAAGAGTTACCACTAGCAGAGCTGATCCAATACACATTGATGAAGGTGAAACTTTGTTGTACAAAGTCATTATCAAAAATGCACAACTTGTGCAGTGATCATTATGGAAATGGAGGAACCATGGCTATGGTTTGTCGAATACAAACATATATGATTGGAAAAGATTGGTTATCTGGAGCATCTCACAAACTTACAAGGAGGAAACATAATACAGAACCTACAAAATAGATCACAGTTGGAAGTGAGTTTGTTGGTCTGAGTTTACCAAGCTCCATCCTTGTATAAGGTACCTGGTGATACCCCTGTGGAAAATATTTCTTAGATTATTAAGACTCAACAGCCTCAGAATGTTCCGGGGTTTAAGGGTGCTAATTCTTAGTCTTCCCTGTGGGTGATTCTGAAAGTATTTGATACCGATCTTGCTGGTTCAGTGGGAGAAGAAGTTCTTCCTCCGTTCAGGACTTACATGGGTTTACATCATCAGAATCCAGATTACCACGAAGTTCTTATGGTGGCAATGATTTCAATGGAATGTACTCTAGCTACTATGGTGATTACATCTGATGACAAAACGTCGTAAATTCTATGGTGATCATGGTTACAAGTTTCCTTATGAAGACTAATTCTCAGCTGGGTTTTCATTAAAAACTGTTGAAACAACAACATATATGGGAAGAGTTGAGCATTTATTGTAGTGTTGATGTAATGCTCAAAGAGCTGAGGACTGGTTAAGCTTAGTGCTGTGATGGAGTTGCAACTACTGCTGTGTTCTTGGAGGTTGAATATTCACGTGGACGTGGTGACTGGCCATTGAAGAACTTTTCTCCGTGTGATTATCTCAACTTGTAAGTCGTTCTTTTTGGTAACAGTTAGGTATGTGCTCCTTTATTGTGCAGATTTGAACTTCATAATATACTAGTTTGTTGTATCTATGTCGTTTGATTTTTAGTTTTCTGAAAATTGTAATTCTAATGTAATATGTACATTTTTCATTACTCGACTAAGCATTGCCAAAGTGATGCTTTGAGAGTGATGAAAGAAATTTAATGAGAATAAGTGATGATTGTAGTAGTCTTGATGTAACTTTGATCGTTTCCATGTGTCACCAAAGTGATACTTAGGGAGCTGATAAAAGTTACATATTTCGTTATGAAAGGGCTACGTAAATTTGCGTTTCAGATGTTGTTCGTATGACGATACCCAAAGGTTAGTTATGGTTGTAACGTCTGTAATGGAGCAAGATAATCTATTTATACATAGTAAATGATAGGTATTTTCGACCCAAAGGTTTAAAAGGTCCGTTGAGTACTATGTATAGGCTGATTAGTCTTGTTTTTTGTTTGGACTTTAGTATATCACAAGTTTACCCAAAGGTGATTTGTAATGGTACTGAATCTGTATTAATGTTTAACAGGGGTTTTGCTATATGTCTAAGATATGATTGCTACTTTAACAATGTAGTTCATGTCATCTGAATAAAGATAGTAGTTGTTGTTATAAGAAATTTATACTATCTGAACATAGAATAGTATGATAAAGTATGAATAGTATTGTGTAGTGGCAGAATTCAAAAGAACAGTGGGAGCATGATATCTTTTGTTCTCTTATCATTTACACTTGTTCTTACTGTTTATATTTTATTGAGAACGGTACAAAAGGTCTCTTTGGAGATAGCTCTTAAATGAGTACAGAAAATATTTTCGGAGACGTATGTCATAATGACAACATAAAGTACTTCAGAGACAGCTCATGTTGAGTACAAAAAATTATCTTCGAAGATTGTAAAAAAGTTTCATATTGAGTACAGAAAGTTGACATAGCTCATATTGAGTACAAGAAGTTGACATAGCTCATACTGAGCACAGAAAGTCTCTTCGGAGACATCTCATAAGGAATTTGAGCTTTGTTGTAGTCTTTTAAATGAGATATTAGCATATCTCAGTTGAGATCATAAGGAACGTTGTTGTAGTCTCTTAAATGAGATATTAGCAGATCTCGGTTGAGATCATAAGGAACGTTGCTGTAGTCTCTTAAATGAGATATTAGCAGATCTCAGTTGAGATCATAAGGAACGTTATTGTAGTCTCTTAAGTGAGATATTAGCATATCTCGGTTGAGATCATAAGGAACATTGTTGTAGTCTCTTAAATGAGATATTAGCAGATCTCGGTTGAGATCATAAGGAACGTTGTTGTAGTCTCTTAAATGAGATATTAGCAGATCTCGGTTGAGATCATAAGGAACGTTGTTGTAGTCTCTTAAATGAGATATTAGCAGATCTCGGTTAAGATCATAAGGAACTTTTCCGTAGTCTCTTAATTGAGATATTAGAAGATCTCAGTTGAGATCATAAGGAATTTCGATGTAGTCTCTTAAGTGAGACATTAGCGGATATAAAGTGAAATCGTAAAGGTTTCACCGTAGTTTCTTAATTGAGACATAAGTAGATCTTTTGAGGTCAACCAAAATTTTTATTTGACGTAGTTTCTTAATCGAGATATTGGTGTAGATCACTTTTGAGATCATAAGAAATTTTTGTTTGTTGTATAGTTTCTTAATTGAGACATTGGAGAAAATCTTAGTTAAGGTCGTAAAGAAATCTCTTAACGGAGATGTGAACAACTATTTCGACGCAAAAGAAGTCTTTTAATAAGACCTAAAGAAATCTCTTGAATAAAATACAATCTCAGTTGAGATGATTAAAGGTCTCATTGGTAAATCTTTTTTCAGATTATGGGAAAGTCTCTAGAATGAGATATAATGATCTCGTTATGGTTATAAAGAAGTCTCCTAATTGAGACAATCAGTCTCTTCAGAGATCATTTAGAATCCTCAATATCTAAGGTGTAAGGATCTTTGTTGTAAAGATCAGATGAAAGCATAAAGTTACACTTAAGATTGTTGTACGTTTAGTTTTCTGATTATAGAAATGGCATATGCATCTTCTAAATTGTGTGTAGGTCTTTATAGTCGAACGCTAGCGTGCTTTTAACTTGAGCTTGTTGTTTTCAGTAAATAATTTGTTGCTAACCTAAGTGGTAGATGTTAGAATTTATGTTGGTTTAGGAACAAATTAGGCTTAGGTTAAGCTAATATATGTTTAGTTCTAATCTATGCTGGATTAAGTATATGCCAGATTAAGAATTGATTAGAGTTAAATATAGGAATTAGATTAGCTTAATGTTAGCTGAGGTGTCATGTTGACTAAGCATGACTCACCTAGTGAGGTGTCATCCAACTAATGATGGACATGTTGGATGACACACAACTTCTTAAGGAATGACTAAGCCCTCTTCTAGCCTCTTTCATATATAACCAGAACTTCTGATTTACCATTGATTAAGCAAGAGGAAATAGAAGTAGAAGCTAAGTCATTGAACCCTTTATAATTTGATGATTTATGTTTTCTTTCTTATTAACCTTGTTGAATTATGTATCATGCTTTTATATTGCTCTTGCTCAATTTAGAAATAACCAAATATTGGTTGTGTGCTTGTTTTAGTCATGTTTATGCTATAGCTAAATCGAAACTAACTAGATAATCATTCTTGCTTTAAGCAAGAGTAAACAACTGCATATATATGTGTTATCTAGCTTGTAGAATATGTGAATACTAGGGTTAATATCTCTTCATCATATGGGTAGTTATATGATCGTGTTTAAGCTAATAAATGATGATTATGAAGCTGAAATTCCAACAGGTAGTAGATGATGTGAAGTTAAGTTTAGATGATAATGATGCTTTACGCCAGAAAAAGATCTTTGCTCTTCGTGATAGAACCCAAGAGGACCCTCGAGAATTTTGATTATGCAATTCTGGTTTTCTTTCATTATACTCATTTGTCGTTGTGCAAAATGAAAACTTACAGACTAATATCTCTATACATTTGATCTAAGGATTGTTTAGTTCTTTATCATGTATGAATATAAGTAGCAAGAGTAACAGTAGGTGAACTATTTTGTTCAATTCATGAAATTTATTGGATTTCAGGTGTCTTGATTTGAACACATGGTCTTAGATGAGAAAA
The DNA here is from genome assembly GCA_023531295.1 of Papaver armeniacum. Classification (NCBI taxonomy): domain Eukaryota; kingdom Viridiplantae; phylum Streptophyta; class Magnoliopsida; order Ranunculales; family Papaveraceae; genus Papaver; species Papaver armeniacum. The sequence continues at coordinate 29,504 of JAJJWW010002434.1, forward strand.
TTGGGTACATTGTTAATGGTCATAGGGGATTTGATAATTTCTACCATGGACATAATTAAGTTGCCTGTGGATTTCCTGCCAATTTTTTAGATGCCGGTGGAAGTGCTTCTGAACACCAGGTACTTTGCTCATTTGTAGTTAATTTCTCACTAAAGCTAGCACTCTGCAATTTAGTCATATTAATTAACTTTTATTTTTTATGCTTTTTCAACCAAAATTGATCTCTCCACCCACCGACATCTTCTCTTGAGGTTATCACACATAGAAGGCTCATTTAATGGTTCTTAGACTAGTATATCGAATGATCTTTAGTCATCTAGTCAAAATGCCTTGACTAGTATATCGAATGATCTCCACCCACAATCATTCGCTGTAGAGTGGTTCTTATACTAGAGGTTATCACACATAGCAATGATCTTTAGTCCTCTAGTCATTATGACTTGAGTAGCACATTTTGATTTATTTTTCTTTACTTTTGCAGCTAAGTGACATCCTACCGACAGAATTTGGAGTAGCTTTTGCAGTGTGAGCGCACAAGATTTTCAGTAAACAAGACCTCAAGTAGGCACGCAAAAGCAAGTGCATATGTCCTCCAAAACTTCTTTGGAGGCTTCTCTTCCTGCTCTTTTATGCTAACATGTCTACATGTTCTGATCACCATGAAGTAAAGCCTCCATAGTGTAAATAAGTATGTCACTTGGATCTGTTAAGGCGCTACCATTTTATCCATCAGATTTACACTTGTATGTTTTTTTTAGTTTGTGGAAAGTACTCTTACTGTTACTGGATTGTGCAGATCAGAAAGTTGTTGAATTTTAAGTTGCAAGGGTGCAAGATGAATCTAAAGTGATGACTGCATAGAGTGGAACGTAATTTGGGATGGCTCCTAAGGTAAGCATTGTTAGTGTTCTCTTCTAGTTTCCTGCAGTAGTCATAAGACTTGTAACGTTCCGAGTCTTTCCAGACAGGAACATAGTTTACTACATTGCGTTTTTCAAATTTCTAACATTTAGACATTCACCTATATCCTCCATGTTGGTTTCTATGCAAATTATGATTAAGACCCTAGCAGATAGGCATTAAAAATTGGGATAACTGAGTTTACGTCGTAACCACAAAATGTAGGTCATAGAGGTAGAGCAAATCCTTACAATCACAAGGCTAACATTTTCAGTTTCACAATTTTGTTGTAGGAGATGCTAACTAGAAAGGTAAAAAATCTAGTAAAATTTTGTTTAGAAACTGAACTTGAAGAAACTTGTTATGTAAAATATACACACTGATCGCTGTCGTAAGCGACACAAATATAATTACACTTTCTTACTACTCAAAATATAAATATAGCAAGGGCAAGAAAGGATCGATCCCACGAGAGAGGTCTAGGTTGTCGAATTGTTATGGTTTCCTATATAAAATACCAGGAAGAATTTCTGATTGTGTAAATAAAAATAAACAAAAAGCAAATAAAGTACGCAAATCAAGGATGGGAAAATATTGGATAAAGGTTTCATCTTCAATTGCAAACAAGTTTATGAATGTATGAATAGAATTCGTATTTAATCTCGCTATCATCAAAAGCCATAGAATACCTTATTGCAAGAATACTCGTAATTTCCAAAGTTATCAACACACACATTAGGGCTGCGTATGTGAAATCTACCTAAAGAATAACCTAACGCCTCACAGCGCTAATCAAGTTCAATTCCTAGGAGCATTAAGTTTCAGAAATAGGCTAATCAATGCAATTGTAATACATTGCGCAAACAATTCGAACAAAGGTCAATTTCTACATATGATTACAAGGATGTATCACTACAACCTAGAATCATATCATGCTACTCGTATTCAAGGTTATCGCTCGATGAAAACCCTAAAATAGCTATAGATATGGATGTGAGTTCAATCAATTCTAGACTCGACTAAACAAACATTCAATCATATTGCAATCCATCAATCATGCAATTATTATAACCCGTAGAAATCAAACGATAATATTGAGAGAAAACTAATTCATAAAAATCATAACTTGGTTGCAAAATCCAACTACATCTTCAACCAATAATAAAACTAGGTATTCATATTCATGGAGTTCATAACAAGAAGAAAGAGAAGTTTCATGGTTCTAAACCCTAGAATAAAGTAGAAGAGATAATAATACGTGGTGTCCTAAAAATTGTAGAAGTCTTCCCTTTTGTAGTCTTTTTCTCCTTCCAAAACTAGGTTTTGTCTTCAAAGTCCATTAGTTGGAAATTCACCCGGCCCACCATGGAGAGAAACCCGTGCAGAAAATATGTCCCAAAAACGCTGGCCGGAAAACTGGGATTATGGCCGGAATCCCGCCGGAATAGTCGCCGGAAAGTTATCTCGGGTGACCGGCAAAGTCAAACCGGCCACCGGTCAACGGGTCAGAACGGTCAAGGTCACTGAGTCAACTCGGGTCGGATCGGGTCAAGGCACTGAGTCAGGGTCAGGTCAGGGCTGGGTCGGATGGATTCAGAACCTTACTCAGCTGGCTAGGCTGTCTTGCCAAAGCCATTGCCCTTTGCCAGGCCAACTTGTGTTGCACCAAGATGGTGCATCACTGCTTCACTTCCAGCCAACACCACATTGCAGTTCAGCTAAAAACAACTTCATCTCAGCTTCATTACTGGCTCATGCCACTTCTAATCTGCAGATTCTTTGAGCACAGACTAGCTAGATTACTACAGTTCATACATTCTCTTCCACCAACACCAGTTCACTACAACCTTATAACAACATCATCTTCTTAGCACAAATCAACAATTGCACTCCTTTTCTTGTTGTTCTTCGCATGAAACAACACCAATCCACTCTTCTCTATTCCAGCAACTTCAGTCCCATGGCAATCACCAAAACCACCTGCTCAAAGCCACCACCAGCGTGCACCAATAACTTAGCTCAACCATTTCCTGCTTCAATCTGCCATACAGCCAGCGCATCTGCAAATTTACCAGACCACCACCATTTCATGTCTTCTGACTTCTAACAAACCCACACAACACCAGATTGCAGTGCACTCAGTTGCGTCGAGAATCTTCAGTTCAAGTCCACACTCCATTGTTAGCCATGGCATGAATCACAGCTCACACACTGCAATGCACATCTTTTATCCCCCCTGCAACAATTCATTACCACACTGAGCCCCAGATCCTAACCACATCAGATGCAAAGCACCAATAAAGACAAAGATATCTTGGTGTACGTGCAAACTCCCAAGTGTAACCCGCCAACCTCGACCTCCAATTTCGACTTCCTTGACCTCGGTTCCTCCACCAATGGTTCTTAGCCTGAGCTCCATGGACTTTTCTTAGCATCACCACTTTGCACATTCTTTGCCATTTCAACATCCAGACTCCCTTCAAACACCACGGAACCTTCAAACTCTTGAGCCATTGTTTCAGTTGGCTCGCGCGCCAACACTGCAATTCCTTACATATCCTTACTCAGGCCATAATTCACACAAGCATTGCAGTGCATCCTTCTCTTCGCTTTCCTTGTTCAATTTCCTTAGATTCGAAAACCCTATCGCCTTGCATTTTAGCTCAAAGCAAGCGCACCCATTGTTGCCATCTCAACTCGAGGCTAACCCATTTACTCCACCGATTCCACATTACAGACTCCACCAACTTAACACTAGACGCATCCAAGCTCGAAACCCATCTCAATTTTCATGTAAATCTCACAAACCCCTTCTCTCGATTCATCTCTTAGCTCTCGATCCATCGAACCCTAATCGATCTCTCCCGAGCTTGACTATGCCTCCAAGTTCTCGCTCAAACCCCATGGCAGAAAATCCATCTCCTTCTCAATTCGAACAGTCACCCCTGATTCTTCGAGAATACAACATCAGATTCAAGACCCCAATCGACTAAAGAGCATCAAGAACTCCTCCTTCTTAACAATGAATCGAACCCAAAATCCATCTCCTTCTCAATTGCATCTCTGAATCCAACTGCATCATCTTCTGCTCGATCTCAACCAAAATCACCACAGAACCCATGAATCTCTCGATGCAGCAAATAGTAACAAAAGAAAATGGGAAAAATTCCTCAATTCCGATTTAGATAAGGCCCTGTGAGTGGGATTGCTATTAGCACCCCAAGAGTGGATACGGGCCACCCATGGCAGCCCCTAACGTAAGCTTGTCATGTCTTTTAGTACTCCTCCCAAAATAGTTGCCCCCTAGCCTTGACTGGGCTCCAGATAGTATTTGCCTCTGAAATGACAATTTTGTCCTTTTCGCTCAATTTTGGTGATTTCTCCTTCTTTTCGTCCGTGCGACTCCAGAGTACCTAATAACTCAAAAGCACACATAAGATACATAATTCACACGAAAATTCGCAAAGAAAGCATAAATACTAGATATTAAATTAGGTGTTTTAGACACCTATCACACACTTCACTTCAAATGTACAGTTTTACTAATTTTTACCATTTTCCCTGTAATAGGCAGCTTCATTGTTACTGCTGGATAAGGAAATGTTGAAAAGGGTTGTGCTTGTACAGGATCTTGTCTCAAGCAAGTTGGTGCCAAGGTCCTCATGACTGAAATAGTGGTTGAAATTTTTAGGAATTGTTGTATCACTTCTCTTTAAGAAACCTTAATAAGAATCCTTTTTTAATGATTTTGGACTAAATTTATGAGCACAATTCAATGTAATGGAGTTGTCATTTGGTATTAGATGATTCAAGTTTTATTTGGAATTTGAATTTGAATTTTATTATTTTAATATTAATTGTCATTTGAATTTGAGAATTTTAGTAATTTCATTTGAATTTGAATTTTCATTTGAATTTCAGTGCAATTTGAGTTTCATTTTAGTATAATTTGAATCAGAACTATTTCAGCCCAGTCAGAATAACTGGAGTCAGCCAGATCTGACTTATTGTTAATATAAAAATAAATCAAACCAACAACGTAGTACAGGTGTCTTGCATAGCGGCGCTTTGAAAGCATCGTAATTAAAAGACAACCAGATAGTGTCGTTCCATAAAAGACACTAAATCTACGACACTTTCCACAGCGGTCCGAAAGTGTCGTTTAACTGCTTAAAACGACACTATCTGACTATCTTAAATCGGCTATTTTCCACTAGTGTAATGGTCCTATCAAATTTTGAATGGTGCCAAAGAACCTCTAAATCACTGTCTGCCTTGAAATTATACTTATCTTCGAAAATTCGACAATTTCATTCCTTCCATAGAGTCGACACGACGACACCACAACTGCAGGAATAAGTTTCTAAACTACTCTAGCTGAACTTGTCGTTGATCAGAGATCGTTTGGGATAAACCCCGCCTATCTCTCCTTAGATCCGTGAAAAATTTGGTGTTAACGAGTTACAAACTCAAGTCACTAGTATCATCATTGGACCGCTGGTCAACTACATGCACACTACGGCTCACATAAGTTAATTGGGCTTCATTGTTTCCTATCGCTAAGGCCCATCACATTTCACGTTTGATCTTCAAATTTCGATGCTTTTGCGATACAGCCATCGGGGTTGCATGACTTCATAAGAAAAGCCAATCATATCTTGAAGACAAACAATGCTCTTTGTAAAGGCTATGGAGTCGATATAATGATCATCTTCAAGTTTTCTAGTGAGAATTGGTGCAATGATTAATTTTTTCTTTGTGAATCGTAAAAACCCAACCCTTTCCCGTAGTTAATATAAATCTTCTTATTTCCGATGTATACTGATTTAATAACAACACCTGGAACACCAATAGAATTCATATCAAAGATATACTCCCTGATCCATGGATTTTTCTTGTCAACCAGGAGGTCCTTTTGCATCTTCCATATACCCACCACTCCGCCTGGTTTAACATGTTGTTCCATATAGCAAAGACTGCCATCTACTTCCACCAAAAAGTGTTCAAAAGTTGTGAAACCACTTTTGAGGTATGGTCGTATTTTATGAATAGTTTTGAAATTCGATGGGTTTTTGCAAATGATGTTAGAAAAACTTTGTGGGAGTGGAAAAACAAAAAAGCAAATAAGAGGCTTAAACGTTTGTGGGGGTATTTGCCGTTCTCCATTTGGTGGGGTATGTGGAAGGAAAGAAACAACATGTTTTATAAAAATTCGAGTAGACATACAAATCAGATTATCATAGAGGTCAAGTCCTTGTTATTCAATTGGACTTTGCACACTGATATTTTTAAAGGTTTCACTTTATATACTCTTATTTGTAATTGGTATGCTATTATACGCACATCCATGTAACTTAATTTTGGTTTCATTATCACTGTTTTAGTGATTCAGAACCTTTTTCAATAAAGTTTGCTCTTTACCGTCAAAAAAGAAAAACAAAACCCAGTCCCCCATAGTCTATCCGCAGTGCCTTCCTATCAGGGTCCAGAATCAATTGGAACCTCTCGGCTGCAACATCAAAACAAAAAATGTCATCGTCAGCACGCCAATATATTTATCCTTCTCCAAATAATGAAGCCGGACCAAACTTGGAATACTGGAGATTTGGATGAAGAAAGCCGTCTTGGAGTTGGATTCTTCTCCATGACATGGTGGCACCTAAAACTAAAACTTCACACTCCAACGAAAAACCGGGAAAACGTTTATATAATTGTACCACTTTAAATTCATTATTTGCGAATCCGAATCCGCATGCACTTGCTTTCTTTTTTTCTCCTGCAATCAGAGGCTCCGGGAGAGCTGTAAATTCCTTCGTCATTGGGTTCCACAGAAGCATAGGACACTCCGCATGGATACATACCAAACCGTTGTAAGAACTCATCTTGAAGACCCTATTTGAAGTTACCGTGAATTCTAACTCCTTAGTTTTCCTCTCAAAATTACATGAGAAATTTTTGGATTCCCACAGTTCATTGAGATACATCAACTCAAATTTGTTTACGTATATGTCGTGATTTCCAGAGATGATAGCCACTGCGATAGATTGATTCCTAGTTTTATGATGATAATTTAACTACTGGAAATCCAGTAGTACACCCAAATGGAAAGTAACCAAGATCTAAGACATGTTAATAGTATGAACTAGAAAATCTTTATTGATGAAACAACCACAGAAACAAAATACAAGTTCTTGAATACCAGGAAACCCTAATTTCACCCTCTAAGCTAAGCTCTCTCCTCTCTCCCACAATCCGATCCCCTATACATTGCCCAAGGATCTCTATTTATAGGCCAACTAACCCTAATGGGTCAAATCTCATTATACTTCGTCACGTTCTCGCGTAGGTGCTTTATACTTCACCCAGGCCATTTTCCATAAACTTTTTCCCCTTCTTTCGCTACCTTCACATGGGCTTGTCGGGACACCTGTCTCTTTTCTTGCTCCATAATTTATTTACTTCGCAGGTTACCTTTCTAGCCAAGTAACCTTACTTCTCCTGTCCTTATTTCGTGATCGATATCTTGTTGGGTACTCCAATTGATCTTTCGTAGTTCAGACTCTCCTAGTGAGTTACTTCATCAGAATATGTTATCTTGCACACGGATTTTATTTCATCAGTTAGTCAATAGTCACTGACGAGGGTTCTCGGGGCATGGTACAAGATATTTCGGCAGGATTCTCGCATCTTCCCTATGCCCACGTGGCGAATCGTATTTTGGTATCTACATTTTGTGCGCTACACCGGCTTTCATTGGGCACCACATCAAGTATGGTTTTTGGTATCTACATTTTACCCTTTTTTCCTTGAGTATTGCTTGGAGAGCGATCTTTAAGGAAAAATCCGTCTTGATATAGTTCTTGGAGCGAGACGTGTGGTGCTTGAGTGGATGATTTTGACCTTTGCTAATAAAGTAACGAAAGAAAGAATAATAACTTGAAAAGTATATATTTGCCTCTTATTCTTTTGCAAAGTTCCGAAGCTTCGTTGTTGTATTGAAGCACCATTCCTTGATCTTGTTGCTGTCGATCATGAGTTGTTGTTGGAACCATTCATTGCTTCGATTTTTCCCTTGTATGTTTGGTAGTTTATTCTTACGGTTGGTGAGAAGTAGCGAGGTGTCGTGTTACATGTAATGAGATAAAGTGAAGAAGCATGTAGTGAGCGAAATATCTTCGTCAACGTTATCCCTTTGCTTTAGAGAAAATAATGCTGCAATCTCGGGTTTGCATGGTCCACTTCTTGCACATCTATTCATCATTTCCAGCGGCCCCGTCAATTCAATTGCCTTTTCCCTTGCTGAGACATTGCTCGTTGTTCCACTCGATGTTCCCCTTTTAACGATTTTCATTGACTGCTGAGTCCGATATTCCTTTTCCCTTAAATCTTTCTTACTTTTTTCTATGGCTCTTTTCAAGTCCTGCTGTTCATTCGCTCACCCTGCCTCTTCTTTCCTTCGTCTTTCTCATTACTCGATATTCGCGCTTTCTTTCCTACGACGTTACTTACTATCTCTTGTGTTGACATATTTTATTCTTGGTAACGTTCGCTTTTAATCGACCTCGTGAGTTTTGCTTCTCTTTGATAACAGGTGTTTCTTATACTTTCCTCCTCTCGTTTTCGTTCCTTCTTTCTTCCTCATATCTTCGTCTTTGGTCTTCCAATCTCGTTTCCTCCAGCGCCCTTCTAAGATCTCTTTCTTCACTTCTTTCTCTTCGTTGTCTCCTTCTTCGCTCTCCTCCATCGTCCTCGCAGGCGTACTTCCTATGTCGTGTCTATTCTTCTCCTAACGATATCGTGTTTCCTTCCGAGTCCATGGCGTCAGCCGCTGCTTCCTCGTTAAGTTGTCGATAGCGCCAACATAGCGTTTTGCCTCATCAGGGCGTGTCTCGAGCGTGCTGCTCCGCTAGATCCCTGTCTCGTTCCCGTTCAAGGCGAAGTGTCTCCCTTAGTCGTTCCAACGTCATGTGTTCTTCATCAATTATTTTTCCCTTCTTCGTTTTTCCATTTTGCTTTATCTCGGGGTGGTTCTCCTTCTTGGTCCTTGGTTATTTCTTTGCTGGTATCCCGCTTTATTACTTCGTGGATCATAATTCCTTCGTCTTGACTCCTCATGCCTAAGATTCTGATCAGTCCATTCTTGGTCTTCACTTGGCACAGCTACCAACTTCGTAGAGATTACATTCGACGTCTCCCCTTTCTCGTACTTTAAGTGGTCTTCCGCAGCATGTATCGTTCTTGGTAAGAGCCGAAAATTTCATTATTTTGTCGGGATCGTCAAAACCTTGCTAACTTGCCTCTTCTTTTACTCCAAGGCTATGTATCCCTCCTGATACTCCCTCAATTCATTCATTGTTAACGAGCTTTGATCATGAAGGTTGGTTTTGATGATTTTCTTCCAAGCTTCCTTTTCTTCGTTCTTGTGCGAAGTTCATTGTAAGTGTAAGTCCAGGCCTTGCCAAAGATAACCTCATGTTGATGTTGCCTTTGACGATGAGTTGATGGTATCACTTCTTGTTCTTATCTTGCCTTGTTGTAGCTTAACGTCCTTTGATTCATATCAAATCCGTGAATCTTAAAAAAAAAAAAATCGCGCGAAGTGTAAAATATCCATTTCCCCGTACGTGTGTGCCTCCTTTTGCTTTGGTATATGAAGGAAGTTAAACTATCCGAAGGAAAAGCCATATGATGCTCCTTTCTTGTCTCTTCCCTTGTTTAGCTTAATGCCTTACGTTCGTTAAGTCTTGAAGGTATCGATCCTACTTCGTGTTGTTATTGGTTCCTCGTTGCATGGTTTTGGTTCTTCATTCATCCATTGATCTTCGCGTTTTTTTGACCTTGATTCACGTTATCTCATTGTTCCTTGCATACTCATTTCTTTGCCTCATCGATTTCGCTTTTGTTCCAATTTCTCTCCATCCACGACTTCATTGACTTTAGCTCTTGCATTTCATCACTTCATTGCCTCAAAGTGTATTACTTGATAATCATATTTCTTCATTTCATTTTCTTTCTTTCTTTTCTTTTTGCTTTTGTTTTCTTTCTTTCTTTTGCCTCTTGAACATATTTTGGAGTTGAAAATTGTTAAGGGTAAGGTTTTTGCTGTCTTCTACTTGTATGTGGCTATAGGAGGTCTTATGGTGCCTCCTAGTTAAGGTCTTACTTTTCCCCACCCTCTCATTAAGGGTCTTAATTAATTTAACAAAGTCTCAGGCGCTCATTATTCTTTCGAATAACGATCCATCAACCTCGCCTTAACATTCTTTATTAAGGTCTTACTTCGCGACAATAAGACAGGCCTAATTATTCCCATGAATAATAGCCCCATGATATTGCAATCTTTTTTGGTCACGCAGCTCCCTAATATGGAGGGTGTCGTCCCTTTATGTTCCCCCTGATTGCCCCTTCAAGGAGGTTAACCCTAACATGCATGTTGATCTCCTCCCATCCAGTTATTACGACAGTCAGTTGTTTTTGTGACTTCTTATCCCTTTCGCCGATATGGCTATTGGTTACGAAGTCACACCTTAGGTGGGGTTTCTTTGGGACCGAGTGCATCGTAGCCAGGACTTGCCATACAAACATGGACGGTAATGCTCCATACGTCCCAGGCACCCGCATCTCAACCGAACTCTTCACCCTTTACCGAAGGCCATCATAAAAGGGACCCTCAGTGGATAGGTCTTATCATTGCCCCTAACTTCCTTTTTGAGACTTGTTCACGACGTGCGTTAGGACTTTGCCTCTTACACTTTCGTGCAAACTATGGTGCACGCCGTGGATTCCCAGCCTTCCTAGGCGTAGGGTTGAAGGTTTCTCTGAAACCGTTTTTGGATCTTATTTGCCTCCTAATGTGAGGTCTTACTTGCTTGTTTTGAGGTCACATTTTGCTTTGCTGGACTTGAAATTACTTCTTTTCTTATTTGTCTTTTGATTTCATTCCTTTTGCGGCTTTATTCGTGAACCTTGAAGTTGTATTGTACTTGAATCGGGTCATCGTAGTATTGTACTTCGTGTAGTATCTAAGAAAGCCACTCTAGTGTGTTCGCTGGGTTGGAGCTGATTTATCTCTTTGTCAATGATTCATCACATTGACGGCTTTGCGCGTTTCCTCTTTGGTACTACAATCATCCTTTCCTCCACTTCGTCAATGATTTATCACATCGACGGCTTTGCGCGTTTCCTCTTTGGTACTGCAATCATCCTTTCCTCCACTTCGTCAATGATTTATCATATCGATGGCTTTGCGAGTTTCCTCTTTGGTACTGCAATTATCCTTTCCTCCATTTCGTCAATGATTTATCACATCGACGACTTTGCGCGTTTCCTCTTTGGTACTGTCATTATCTTTTCCTTCACTTTGTCGTATCCTTCCTTGTCCTCTTCCTTATTTTCTTTAGGTCATAATGGAGTTATTCAACGAAGTGTAATTACTATCTTATCTTTCTTTGTTTGCACGGATCGTCCTCTTTAGTTGATTTCGTCGTCTTCATCGACATTCTCTCCCATCAATTCGTGAGTTGATTCCGTCGTCTTTATCATCATTCTCTCCCTTCTCTTTGTGAGTTGATTCCGTCGTCCTTATCGTCATTCTCTCCCATCTATTCGTGAGTTGATTCCGTCGTCTTTATCGTCATTCTCTCCCTTCTCTTTGTGAGTTGATTCCGTCGTCCTTATCGTCATTCTCTCTCATCTCTTCGTGAGTTGATTCCGTCGTCTTCTCTTGTATTTATCTAGAACTGAACTGGTTTTTTGTTTTGTCAATCGATTGCTTTCTCCCTTTTCTGTCGTCTTCCCTTGTATTTCACGAAGTGCCTGGATATCATGAGTTGGCCTGCATTTCACGAGCAAGTAACTCTTGCGAGTTGAATCTGTGGTGTCACTAACTGACTTGTTCCCTTCTTTGAAATCTGTGCTTTGGAGTAGCTTTGATTCCACGAAGTAACTTTGATCCCACGAAGTATTTTTGATTCCACAAAGTAGCTTTGATCCCACGAAGTATTTTTGATTCCACGAAGTAGCTTTAATCCCACGAAGTAGCTTTGATTCCACGAGGTAGCTATAATTCCACGAAGTATTTTTGATTCCACAAAGTATCTTTAATCCCACTAAGTAGCTTTGATTCCACGAGGTAGCTTTAATTCCACGAAGTAGCTTCATTGGTTTCTTCTTCGTGAAAGCTTCATCTTTCCTCGTCACGCTTACATTCGTCCTCACGTATCCTTTTCTCTTCGTATTTTAGCTTTTGATTTTCGCACCTCGCCTCCACTAGCAATCTTCTCAGGTATGTTTCCCGATCATACCCTTCCTGCAGTTCCCTTCTCTGCGTTCTCCTCTCTTCACTTTGCGCATCTTCCTCGTAATCTTCCCATGGTTTATTTCCTTGTTGCGGGATCTTCGTCTGAGTCGAAAAGGTTATCTCTCCCGTGCTTGTATCTCCTTCCAACAAGTTTCTCATCTCTATCTCGTCAGTACGTTTGTAATTTTGTTGTGTCTTCCGTCCTCCACGGTTCACAGGTCCAGCCTGCTTCTCGGATTTGTTCCTTACTTGCCTTTTTATTCCGACAGGTTGCTTTATTTCGTTCCTACGACATTGCGTTCTCATCGTCAACATCCTTTTCCCCTTTCTCTCGGGTCGTTCCTTGGCTAGAAAGGTAACCTGCGAAATAAATCCTCGGCAGAAGTTCTTAACAGTATTTCATTGACGTGGCCAAACTTAGGTTTTCATGTCAAAGTTTACCATGTGTCGTCTGGTAACCTTGGATGGCTAGGATTTGCTCCTGGGATTGAAGGGAAACCTTTGATTGTTGCATGCCTTCGTTTTGGTAGCTGCGTAGTGAGGGCCAACGTGGTGGCGCGGATAGGTTGGCATGCCATTGGCATGGCAAGGTTTGGCGTGGCCAAACTTAGGTTTTCGGGCCAAAGGTTACCATGTGTCGTCTGGTAACCTTGGATGGCTAGGATTTTCCCCTGGGATTGAAGGGCAACCGTTGATTATTTCACGCCTTCGTTTTGGTAGCCGCACAGTGAGGGCCAACGTGGTAGCGCGGCTAGGTTGGCATGCCGTTGGCATGGAAAGGTTTGGCGTGGCCAAACTTAGGTTTTCGGGACAAAGGTTACCATGTGTCGTCTGGTAACCTTGGATGGCTAGGATTTGCTCCTGGGATTGAAGGGAAACCGTTGATTGTTGCACGCCTTCATTTTGGTAGCCGCGTAGTGAGGGTCAACGTGGTGGCGTGGCTAGGTTGGCATGCCGTTGGCATGGCAAGGTTTGGCGTGGCCAAACTTAGGTTTTCGGGCCAAAGGTTACCATGTGTCGTCTGGTAACCTTGGATGGCTAGGATTTGCTCCTGGGATTGAAGGGCAACCGTTGATTGTTGCACACCTTCGTTTTGGTGGCCGCGTAGGGAAGGCCAACATGGTGGCGCGGCTAGGGTGTGGTTAGGCTTGGGATGTGGGGCCAAGGGTTCGCCTTTGGCTTGGCTAGCTTTGTCTAGGTACGATTTTTTCTTGGCATGTGGGGCCAAGGGTTCGCCTTGGGAGTGGGTAGCTTTGGCTAGGTGCGATTTTGGCTTGGCATATGGGGCCAAGGGTTTGCCATGGCCGTATGGCGTGGCTAGGGCCAAGGCAAGGGCGTTTGGCTTGGCATGATGTGACTAGCATGGCTAGGGCCAAGGAAAAGTGCGTTTGGCATGGCGCGGCTAGCTTAGCTAGGTTTGGTTTGGCTTGGCATGTGGGGCCAAGGGTTTTCCATAGGCGCATGGCGTGGCTAGCTTGGTCTAGGTGCGTGACCAGGCTAGGGTTTTGGGGCAAAGGTCGTTTGGTAACCTTAGACGGCCAGGATTTGCTCCTGGGATTGAAGGGCAACCGTTGATTGTTGCACGCCTTCGTTTTGATAGCCGCGTAGTGAAGGCCGGTATGGTGGCGCGACATGGGGCTATGACGAGGTGCATTTGGCATGGCATAGTAGGTGTGGCTGGCATGATTTTCCATTGGCACGGATGTGCGGCTAGCATGGCTGGCATGCTTTGGTGCGGTTGGTGTGGCTGGCATGATTTGCCATTGGAACAGAGGTGCGGCTAGCATGGTTGGCATGCTTTGGCGCGGTCGGTTTGGCTGGCATGATTTGACATTGGCACAGAGGTGCGGCTAGCATGGTTGGCATGCTTTTGGCGCGGTCGGTGTGGCTGGCATGATTTGCCATTGGAACAGAGGTGCGGCTAGCATGGTTGGCATGCTTTGGCACGGTCGGTGTGGATGGCATGAATTTCCATTGGCACAGAGGTGCGGCTAGCATGTTTGGCATGCTTTGGCACGGTCGGTGTGGGTGGCATGATTTGCCATTGGCACACGTGGGAATTAGGGTTTGGCTTGTCGTAACCCTAATTTGAAAAAGATGCCCCGGTAATTATTTAGGGATACATTAAAGTTTTCAGTAAATGTGCCTAGTGTAGGATCAGAATATCGCGACATCAATACTTCGCGAGATCAATAAACGACAGCATTACGAGGACGTCGCAGAAGCGTAATATAAATGACGCAATGAATGACGACAGCCAAAACACGAGAAAGATGCGAAGACCTAGCGAAGTTTAGGAGAGCTGCGAGATTATATGTTTGTACACTTGCGATATTTCGCAAGTCATTCCTTGAAAAATAAAGGAATGACTTAGTTTGTCATCCATTGTGTACTACCCTATATAAAGAGTCGAATAAGCCTGTTGTGGGAGAGATCTTTTTCGGAGTGTTAGACAAGTCATTAGGTGAGAGAAAGTTTGTGGTGATTGTAATTTCTTTAGCTCTTTCTATTTTATCTTGTAAACATTCAAGGAATTAATCAATAAAATTATTGTTATTCATCTTCAAATGTCTTAGTTGTGTGGATTATTGTGAGGGGTGTAGTGTAAGATTTCCTACAACTACATATTGGCGCTAGAAACAGGGGCTGATTGAAGATAAGAGATTGGATATTGTTATTAAAATTGTTCAAATCAAGAATATGATGGATAAATTGGAAAAAACCAGAATCAAAGAGAGTAATGGAGAATTAGAATGTAACATGATTACGAAAACAATGGTTAATGAATTTCATAAAAGTATCAGAGGGAGAATACACAAAAGAGATTTTGAAGGAAAGAAAATTATAACAGCAGAGAAGGTGTTACCCATGAAAGAATTGGAAAAATAGAGGATTATATTCACAGCAACGGAGATATCAAGAGAGAATTTAAATCACGCATCTCCACTAGTGATTACGATAAGTGCAAGCAAAGAAGAAGGAAAATTAACAAAAATAGTGGAAGAATGGGCAATAAATAGAACTTTGGTGGATATAAGTGAGTTCAGTGAATATAATGTTTTATCATGCATATAGAAGATTGGGGTACAAAGATAAAGCAATGACTCCCGCAACATATCATATCTATGGTTTCGGCAAATCAATAACAAAACCTAAAGGGGAGATAAAAATACGAATTTTATTGGGAGAAATTGAAACACATGTGACGTTATGTGTAGTGGATATGGAATCACCACATAATATGTTGTTGGGAAGACCGTGGATACATGCAATAAAAGTTGTAGCATCAACATTTCATCAATGTGTCAAATTTCCTATACCGAGTGGAATTGGCGAAATCAGAGGAGATACTAATAAAGGAAGGATATATCATCAAATCGAAGTAAAAAATTATGAAGAACAGGTGAAGAGGTGAAGAGATTGCAAGAAGATGGAAAAAGCAGCGAAAAAGGAAGAAGAATTTAGAGCTTACTTGATAAGAGCAGAAGAAGGAAAATGAATATATGGTTAAGAAAATGAACTTGCGAAGGAAGTAAAAGGACCAACGCCCATGAGAGAACCGACAGCTAGTTACACTGCGGCAGAGCCAACAAAGGAAGTGAATATCGGAACTGAAGAAGAACCCAAGATGTTAAAAACTGGGACTAAAATGAAGGCAGATGAGGAAACAAAGACTATTGATTTGTTACGAGATTATAAAGACATTTTCGCATGGGATATGGATGAGATGCCTGGAATAGATCCATCTGTAGCGTGCCATAAATTAGAGATTGATAAAAATGCAAGACCATTCAAGCAAAGAATTAGAAAAATTGCAACATCATATCATCCTCAAATAGAAGAAGAGTTCTGAGAAGATGCTTGATGCGGAATTATTAGACAAGCAAAATATCCCGAATGGATAGCAAATATGGTCGTAGTTCCAAAGAAGAAAAAAGGAATAAGAATTTGCATAGATTTTACCGATCTAAACAAAGCTTGTCCAAAAGATAGTTTTCCCTTGCCGGATATTCATGAGATGGTTGAATCAGCAAGAAATGAAAGGATATCCTCTCTTGATGGATATAAGGGATACAATCAAATTCCTCTCGTTGAAGAAGACCAAGAGCATCTTGCCTTTTTCGCTCCAAGAGGATTATCTTGTTACACAAAAATTCCATTTGATCTGCGAAATCTTTGGTGCAACGTATCAAAGGATGGTAGAAAAAGTGTTCGAACAATGGATACACAAAACACTAGAGGTATACGTGGATGACATGTTAATAAAAAGTAAAGAAGCAAAAGATCATGTACGAGATTTGAAGGAAATTTTTGAACAAATGAGAAATTTCAACATCAAAGTAAATCCGAGGAAAAATGTACCTTTGGGGTGGCATCGGAAAATTTTTAGGATACATTGTGTCAAAAAAGGAATACAAGTTGATCC
The DNA here is from genome assembly GCA_023531295.1 of Papaver armeniacum. Lineage (NCBI taxonomy): Eukaryota > Viridiplantae > Streptophyta > Magnoliopsida > Ranunculales > Papaveraceae > Papaver > Papaver armeniacum. The sequence goes on from JAJJWW010002434.1 coordinate 46,129, forward strand.
GCAGAAAGTACAAGCAATTCGCGATATGCCGACACCGCAACGATGAAAGATGTGCAAAAGTTAAATGGACTATTAGCTTCGCTAGGAAGATTCATCTCGCGATCATCTGATAAGTGAAAGCATTTTTCAACATACTTAAAAAGGGAGTGAAATTTAGATGGACAGATGAATGTGAAAAGGCGTTACAAGGAATAAAAGAACATCTAATGGATATATCAATCTTACAAAAAGCAGAGCCAGGGGAGGAATTACTAATTTACCTCGCGACAACCTCACATGCACTAAGTGCAGTATTATTGCGAATGAACGCAGGTGTGGAAAAACCAATCTATTACATCAACAAAACATTCAATGCCGCAGAGAAAAATTATTCAAAAATTGAAAAATTAATTTTGGCATTAGTTTACGCAACATTTAAACTTCGCATCTACTTCGAGGCACACACGATAAAGGTAATGACAAAAGTACCAATTGAGTCAGTAATGAAAAATTCAAAAAGGTCTGGAAGGGTTGGAAGATGAAATTCTCAAGTAAGTCATTGCAAACTCAAATATGAAGTGTTATCCTCACCCAAATCACAAGTTGTTGCAGACTTTTTAGCAGAATTTCCATTGGAAGGGATGAAGCAGTGGAAGAAATGATGGATATAGAAGAAGAACATGGAAATCCAAGGGATTTATTAACTGAGCCAAACAGATGGGAAATATTGGTAGATGGATCGTCAAATGGAGAAGGTAACGGAATTGGAATCATTATAATTTCGCCAGAAGGCAATAAAATGGCTTTTTATTTAAGATTGGAATTTGCATCTACCAACAATGAAACAGAGTATGAAGCTATAATACATGCTATGAGATTTTCAATAGAGATGAAGTTGGAGAATGTAAGAGTCACCAGTGATTCCCAGTTAGCTATTCTCCAGATAAAATAAGAATATACTACAAATGAACCATCCATGAAAAAATACAAAACACTTGTTGAAGAATTATCGGCGAAGATACCAAAAATAAAATGGAGACACATATCAAGAAGAGACAACAGACTCGCGGATGCTTTTGCTTTTATATCAAGTATGATGACAGATCCATCCGCGAGATGCATAAAAATACAAACACTTCTATCACCATCAATCAACAAAGAGGAAGAGGAAGAAGCAGAAGTAATGCTCATATAAGATGAAACACAAAGACCCCATTGCGAGGATTGGAGGACAGAACTTCATGCTTATCTAATGAAAGGAGAAACACCAAGAAATAGATTAGAGATGCACAAATTAAAAAGCCGTGCAACAAATTATGAATTAAGAGACGGGGGTATTGTACCGAAGATCCTTTAATGGACCCTCGCTTAGATGTTTAACACGAAAAGAAGGAGAAGCAGTGTTAAAAATGTTACACAGTGGGGATGCTGGCAATCATAGCGGCGGAAGGTCTTTAGCACATAAGGAAAAAATGCAAGGCTATTATTGTCCATATATGCATGAAGATGCGAACCAAATATCAAGACGTTGCGAAGATTGTCAAAGGCACGGAAAGAAAATACATGCACCGGGAGCACCATTAACCTCTTCAACAAGTCTATGGCCTTTTGGAAAGTAGGGGTTAGATATTGTAGGACCATTTTTACAGTGCGAGGGAAGAGGAGATATCGATTGTCGCTACTGATTATTTCACAAAGTGGGCGAGTAAAAGCGGTACAACACATTCGCGATAAAGATATTTTTACTTTCATATTCGAAAACATAATATGCAGATTTGGAATTCAGCACAGTTGGTATCGACAATGGGAAACTTGATTTGAGGACAAAATATAGAATTGCTGCTTAATGCATTTCAAATAAAATATGGGAAATCAACTCCTTTATACCCGTAGGCCAATGGACAGGCGGAAGCAACAAATAAAACAATTGCAGATATACTAAAGAAGAAGTTAGAAGGACATAATAGGGCATGGTGTGAACAAGTACATAATGTAATATGGGCTTACAATACAACAAGGCGAGAAGCTACGGGAATGTCACCATTTTGTCTAACCTATGGAGTTGAAGCTGTATTTCCGACATAAGTTATTATTCCAACAACAAAGAGAGAAGCTTGGGATAAAAATCTTAGTGCGGGTAACATTTTGGTTAAATTAGATGAATTAGAAGAAAAGATAGAAAGAGCACTACAAAGATATGGAGAATTATCGGCGAAGATTGGCCGAGAGAATATAACAAACGTGTCAAGACTCGCGAATTTCAACCAGGTGATATGGTATTGCGAGAAACACCAATATATCAGCGAGAAAGTGGTGGCAAGTTGGCAAAAAAGTGGGATGGACCTTATATCATCAAGGAGATAGTTGGAACAGAGGCATATAGATTAATGGATCCTGGGGGCAAAGATGTGGGCCAAAGATTGAATAGACCGTGGAATAGATTATATCTCAAGAAATATTTTCATCCAACATGAGGGTACGTGTGATTTCTTTCTTGACTTCAGCTGGATCACGTATATCCTTGTTTCTTTTCTGAGAATGTGTCCTTGTATCTCGTCCAGGGTTTCAGCAGAACGAACGCCTTTTCCAAACTTGCAAGTAGTCAGAAAGCATCATTTTTCGAGACAGAGGGTAGGGGTGCCGAGCTCATCCATGGTGATGGGGAATCCAAAAAGGATGAAAGTCCAGAGTCCAGTGATGGCAAGAGTATTTCTTCCGATAACAGTGCTGAATCTTCGTCTAGTCATTCTGAAACTGAATCGGTGAGTCCCCTCCATGTTTTTCTTCTTTCCCTTTTTTTTTTCTTTCTTTGCAATAAAACTAAATTTTGATTTTTAGGAGGAAACCGTTACTGGGGTGTTGATGGTGGATTTTCATTTAAGGTTAAAATTGTAAAAACCAGAAAATCATGCGCTGACATCTTGTAAAAGATAAAGCCATTAATAAGTGTTGGATACTCCTTCACTTTACTAATTCACCTAGAATGGAGCATGTGGCAACAATCCCCTTCGTGAATACACGAAATTCATCCAGGTTGGAGCATGTAGAAACAATCCCATATACCCTGTGAATTTCTAGCATTATTAATTAATGCGCAATCAGCCTTGTATTTCCTGTACTCATTATCAGTGCGGCATGACGACTGAGTGTTGCTCTTACAGAGCAACACGAACCTCCAAGAATTATAATGAAACCATGTACGAAATACCCGTACAGGCTGACTCTCGGTGTGTTATACTAGCCCGATTGAGCCCCTCTCGGTGTGTTATACTAGCCCGATTGAGCATCCGGACTGCCGATCGACGGATATGATCCTGATCATCCAACTCCACAAGCATGATATGATGACCCAGATCAATTCTATCACCCCCAAGCAGGTATGGAATATCCACTGCCGAACCAACGCGGACCCCGCATGGTCGGCCTCCCCAAAATATTGGCCTAGCTTGCCAAAAACGTACAAACCAGAGCGTATGGACGGAAAACCCTAAATTAGGGTTTGCGGCATATTACATGTGTCGCAAAATAGTCTCAACCATCCATCTTTGCAGGTATAGATGGAGGGTGTAGATGTAGATTCAAAGGGCCCAGAGCATGTCAACATAATCATCGTGGGCCCGCCTACATACCTGACCAATCGGTCAGGACCAACCATGGTTGGTCATCCTGATTCATATCCCGAATCAAGCATTGACGCACGACCTTGAAACCCAAAATTAGGGTTTTGAGCATCACGAGCGTCCATCTTCTCCGAGCACGAATGGAGGGTCCAAGATTAGATTAAGCGGTCCGGTCATACCAAAGATGACCACCGTGGACCAATCTATTCCCTCACCCGATCGGCCAAGGCATATCATGCCTGGTTGTTCCAAGACGCGCGCCCAAACTAGCATGGTCACACCTCCCAAATCGCAAACTGATCTCGACCGCTCAACTTTGCCGGACGATTTGGATGGCTCAGATCACGTTTTCATGGGAGGTATAGGCGTGAACACCAGCCTACCACCTTCACACCAGACCGATCGGCCAAGACCGACCAAGATTGGTCGTCTTGGAACGCGCGTCCAAACTAGGCATGTCATGCGGTTTCCAATTCATTTGCGGCAATGGATTTCTGCCGCAAACCGATCTCGACCACCCCTCTTTGCCGGTCAAATTGAGTGGCCTAGATCGCGCTTTTATGGGACAGAGAGGTACGGACGTGTACACCCCAAGCATCTTTGTTTACACGCATGACCGGTCGGTCCTTCCCAAAACCCTTCCCATGCTTAGTTTCGACCAAGTCAAGAGTGATGCCTGCGCACCTCTTCAAAACCCTGATCCATCAACGGTCTCAGATGAGTGTCTCAAAGATCATCTCGTCCGTCCAACTTCACCGGCTTGGTTATACAACCCTGGTCAGGAGTTAATTGGTCAGTGAGATGTCATGGTGATCACCACCCGTCACTCCACCACACCATGATGCGAAGACTGCATAAAATACACATGATACTTCACAAGTATCAACTTCCCGAATAACGAGGTTATTCAATTTAGCATTACATGCTACCTTTTGTGGGTCCCACGATCCACACACTCGAGACATCAATCATGTCACAAACTGGGGGATACATACTGGGGTATTGGTATGGCGGTTTACAGCGTGCAGCGTGCAACGCGCCATCACAAGAACTACCATTAATTCAATTCTGAGATGGTTGGTCTTAGGACCACCTCGACGGTATCAAATCCCGACGGTTCCTCCAACGGAGATACCCCTCCTCCTAACGGCGTATCTGACGGCATAATCAGGAGATTTCCAACATTAAGCGAACTAGCACGGGTAGAGGAGATTCACACGAAGAACATGGAGCTAATCAAAGAAGCGGTAAACGGAATACTTGATCTCCTTATCATGATGACATCAGAGATGAGCGTTCCGGAGACCTTTACAACAGGGACTAGTCCCCCTCAGATCAACAGCTTTACTACGAACCAGAGGCCAGTGGATCAGGAAGCGGCATCTCTAGTGGATAGCTTGTGTTAACTCTCGCACCTCTCGAAGAATCAACTGGCAGAGACGTTTGCTGCAGTTAATAAAATAGCTCTAGACACACATCTGACTCCTTCTCGTCCGTAAGTCTTAAATGCATCGGAAACATCGTAAATAATGTTACATTCACGAGGACGACATGATGGCAGAGGAAGGTCACAACCGGCCCTACATGTTACCGCTCACATCAAGGGTTCGAGTTCGGGAGGGCCCTCGTCGACACAGAGCATCTTCGAATGTAATTACTCTCAAGACTCTCGGGACATCCAAGGTTCTCTCGAGCAAGGTCGTATTTTAAGCCTTGCCACAATGACGGACTTCGAGGTAAACCAAACCAAGTACATACGGGAGAAGCTCCGCTAAAAGAATCATACAAGTTCGTTGCGCCCCACTCCCCACGTGGGCATCAATTCAGAAGAAGACCGGCTTACATCATTGAGGGCTAAAACCCACGATGCATCTTTGCCGACGAAGCATTCTTCTCCATCTGTGAAGCCACGACCCACGAAGAGGGAAAAAACTTTTTGTGGCGAGTCGTGACTGAGAAAGGGAAAACGGTATACCGACACGCCATTATCAATTAGTAGGTGAGACTGTTACCCGGTCTCTCTACCCAATGGAATGCTACAACAGCAATGAACCACAAGAACAAGTGTTAGATGCTCCACAATTTTGCAAGATGGCACCAACTCCACAAGCGATGAGATTGAAATCGTTAAGGAATCTCCTAGGCCTATCTCCATCAGCTCAACCTTATGTACGGATAAACGCATGAAGTTCGTGGAACTTCTCAAAGAGTACCAGGACATATTCGCTTGGAGATATGAAGAAATGCCGGATTTAGATGAAAATTGGTCACCCATCATCTACATGTCATACCTATATCCAAGTCGGTTAAACAGTTGTAGTTATGAAAATGGATAGATCAGGTGCTGCATAGACTTCAGAGACTTGAACAGTGCTGCTCCAAACATGATCCTCCTTTACCTAACATCGACATGTTAGTAGATGAAACCAGCGGACACGGCATGTTCTCCTCCATGGATGGATATAGCGGCTACAACCAGATAAGGATGTACGAGCATGATGCAAGTAAGATAGCTTTTCGAACTCCTCTCGGAAATTTTTATTATACCATACTGCCATTTGGTTTAAAGAATACCGGTGCAACGTATCAACGCTTTATGACGGCAATCTTCCACTGGAACCAATACCTCAAGGGAGCAGCCTCAAGAAGATAACGATGTCCAGTCGTCATATCGAGCAAGATCTGGGCGAGTCACTCTATCAGACAGTGGTCGAAAAATATCCGGGCGAGTCACTTTATCAGACAATGGTACATGTCTATCATGCTATGTTGGAGAATCCACGCTTTTGGTCATCCACCGGAGCTGTTGAACGCTCATCTACAATAACATATTCCATGATAGAAAGAAACAGGCCTGCCGGAATGAAGAGCCTCATAATGTTTGTAGGGGTATATATCTCACCAACATGCGATACAAGCTTCACCTTTGAAGCGAGTTCCACTGCAAAGAAGAGGAAAACCACCGAGATACAACATCCTGCGCGTCCGTCAACTCCAACTCCAGTACCACATGCACGACTCCCACAATGATGAAACAATATCCAAGATATTCCATATCTGGCTCGACAACAACCACTACGAACAAACCATATAAACCACGCTTGGGGACTGAGTCTCAGCATGAAGTTCCTTCACCGTCAGTCAAGGAATTCTTCAACATGAGAGAGATGGCCAGTCAAGAAGCATGGAATTCGCAAGGGTAAATCGAATCAAGAGGGAAACACTTCAACGCTCCCTCTAGCGTAAGCTGCTTCAATGGTCTATTCAAGAGCCGCCTCGACGCTATTTCCGGGACCCACGTTCGCCCGTAATCCTTCTTCAACACTCTCTCCAGATCCACCTCAACGTTCGCACCAGAAACCACTTTAACGTCCTCTCGAGCCGTTTCAACACTCAAGCTGCATCAATAATCTGCGCTCTAGTCATGTTATCTTTGATGTGCTCATTTGCTCAACATACGTCTCATCCATCCTTCATGAGGGCCATGGGAGCATGAAAAAACCCGAAGTCGATAGGAGAAGGGTATCTTGTGGAACGGATATTTTCATATAGTTGAAAGGGCGCGGTGAACAACTCATCATCAATGTTCACCATATCTTTGAAGCTGTCAACACCTCCTGAATTGGCACCAGCATTATCCCCAGAACGACATCTCAACAGGAGTTCTTTTCTTCATTCTACAATAAAAAAAAAAAAAAAACATGAGTCATTACTTGTATAAAAACGCGTGAGATGTGTAGTCACACACGACAGAACACACATTCACGTTGGAGTACACAAGGCTGGTATTGGGTCCAAACACCGGTATTGCTCAAGTCTCAAGTCCGGTGTTGATCAAGTCACAAGTCCGGTATTGCTTAAGTCTCAAGTCCGGTGTTGATCAAGTCACAAGTCCGGTGTTGATCAAGTTTCGAGTCCGGTGTTGATCAAGTCACCAGTCCGGTGTTGATCAAGTCACAAGTACGGTATTTCTCAAGTCTCAAGTCCGGTGTTGATCAAGTCACAATTCCGGTATTGCTCAAGTTTCGAGTCCGGTGTTGATTAAGTCACAAGTCCGGTGTTGATCAAGTCACAAGTCCGGGATTGCTCAAGTTTCAAGTATGGTATTGATCAAAGGCACAAGGCTGGTATTCGAATAAAAACAGGCGCACGCAGCAGGGCCGGTTTTCAGTCGAAACACAGGGTCGACGTTCAGTCAGGAACGCGGCGGGTCCCACTTGATCCCAGCCCCAGATTGGTCGGCGGCATACACAGCCGTCCCCAATCAAAGCTCTCTTTCCAGAAGCTTGCTCATATTGGGTCCCACGTTCGATCAAGCATACGCAGCGGAGCTGGCCGGTTGTCAGCCGACACAAATATAATTTACATTTTCTTACTACTCAAAATATATAATGAAGCAAGGGCAAGAAAGGATCGTTCCCACAGAGAGGTCTAGGTTGTCAAATTGTTTCGGTTCCCTATAACTAACACCGATAGTTTTGTGATTTTTATATAATAAACTAAATAAAAGCAAATAAAGAAAAGTAAACAAATCAAATCAAGGATAAGAAAGTATTGGTCATGGATTTCGTCTTCAATCACAAACATGTTTTCAACACAATAACTAGAATTGATATTTTAATCTCAAATTTTATCAAAAGCCCTAGAATTCCTTGATCGCAAGTATATCCCGCAAATCTCCTCATGTCATCAACAAACACATTAAAAGATGCGAATATGAATTCTATCTAAAGGAACAACCTAACGTGTAAAAGCACTAATCAATTTTAATTCCCTAGATGCATTAGGTTCTATGAAATAAGGCCAATCAATGCAATAGAACGTGTAAAAGCACTAATCCGATTTAACAAAGGTTATGGTTCACATGTGACTACTACGATGTATCACTACAAGCAATAATCACAATTATGCTACTTGTAATCAGGAATCTATCACTTTTGCGTATAATAATTCCTAATCTAGCAAGAGAGATGAAAACAAACTCAATCGATTCGCGACTCGACTAAACAAGCATTCAAATCATGTAACAATATTGATGGTGAATCATAAACGATAATATGGAGACAAAACTAATTTATTAAATTAAAACCCATATTTGGAAATCAAACTTATTCCATAACCAATAATAAAACTCTAGCTCATATTCATGGAGTTCATAACAAGAAGAAAGAGAAAAGACTTCATGGTGTAAACCCTAGAACAAAAGTTGAGGCAAAAAGAATAGGTAATAAAAGATATTAAAAGTCTTCTCTTTTATATGTTTCTCCAATTTCCATAAAGGATACTCCTTCCAATATTATGTCTTCTCAAAACCCATCTCCAAGTGATCCACCAAGCCCATGTGTGAGGAATACCCATATAAAATTATGTCCAAAAACCAGCGACGGAAAACTGGGATTATGGCCAGAACTTGGCCGGAAAAGTCACCGGAAAGCATCTCAGGTGACCGGCAAAGTCCACCCGGTCACCGGTAAACCGGGTCAAAACGGTCAACGATCCAACTCGGCGGGTCAAGTCAAACAAGCGCGAGTCACTGTCGGATGACTCAACTCGAGTCGGACTCGAGTCGGGATGGAGTCGGATAGAATCGGTCTAACGTCCGACCGAAGCTTGGCATGAGCCTGTGCTATTGCACTGGCCTGAGCGTGTGTAGCATAATCATTGTGCTGCAAACTTACTCTCCAGCCAAGATGGCCATGCTTTCACCACTGCAGCTTTAACTCTTTGTCACTTCTTCTTCTTACCCTGAGACACCAACAAGCTCCAATCAGAGCCACTGCATTGCCATAGCATCACAACCTGCACTGCCATAGCCTGCAACATCATTAACACCTGCAACACCATTCTCTTGCCTGAAATCATCAGCAGCAACAGACTCAACAACCTGAACTGCAGCTTCATAAAACCCATTTCCATGATAATCACCACCATCTGTAGCTGGCACAGCCAACACTTCACTCCATTCACTGTCACAGCCTTGACCCCTTCAAACACCAACAGCTGCTTTGCAACCTGTCCTAGACATACATTTATTGCATATGCAACACAGACTGCTCCACTACACAACACCTGCAACCAGCTCCAACAGCTCAAGACCTCAGTTCCTCCATCTCAGCGGCATACAAGCATTCACTCCATTTCAACCACCATCTGAAGCTCTAGTCACAACAACATCCAAATTGCTAACAAATTCAAACCCTCATTCTACCTGCAACAACTTGAATTGAAGCTCAGCCTCATTCTTTTCCCATTTCAACAGTGCACAACATCCACAGCTTAAGGCAACAACATCTCATTTCTTCTCCGTTTCTTATGAATTCAACTCAGCAGCAAGGTCTTGCACCTGAGACCTGCAATCCCCTATCCTACCAGAGCCTAGCCATTTCTGCAACTCCACTGCTACCATCTTTCCCTGTAGTTATGAACTCACAGCACATACTCCATTTTATGGCAAACCAACACAGTCCCTTCACACCAGTACCAGCATGGATAAAACCAATACCATTTCAGCTTCATTACAATCCTCAGGCCATTATACCGCCAACAAACTAAGCTACAATTCCACTACTTACATCTTCTCAGACAAATGACTCCCTCCATCAACTTCAGTTCATCCAACACATTCGTCTAGCTCTTCTCCATATGTAATGACCTAACTCCCCTAAATCTCAATACCACCAGCAGCCATTATTCACCTGCAATTTCATGCATTCTTAAATTAACAGCAAAAACAACCCATTTCTCAGTCTTCTCATAATCATTGTCTCCCAATGCTCAAACACCACCAGCTTCACACTCCCGATCTGTAACTCAAGCAACACCCATCTCTAATTCATCACTTCAATCCAGAAATCAATTGCAAACCCGTCTCTGGCTGTATTCATGGTATCAAAATACAGATGAAACCCTTACCAGATTCACTCATACATCAGCAGAAACCATATCTTCTTCCCTTGTTCGTCTGTTAATCACCCATTAAGCACATAGAACTTCAAATCAAGAACAATCCCCAAATTCCACTTCAAATAAGAACCCTAATTCATCCTCAGCAAAACAGATCTCCTCATACCCATAACATTCATCACAGATCAAAACCAAAATCGATTTAACCTGAATCCAACATAAACCCATCCAGCAGCACCATTGCATTATCTTCTCTGGGTTCACTCAACCAATAGACTCAAAACTAATCTTCGATTCTCTTTCTCAATCACTGAAACCCATTTCCTAATCCAAATTCAATTCAAGGGCGACAACAAACCCTTCTTCGATTCCACAGCAGCCGCGACAAACCCTAAATCCATATCCTACTCTCACCAGCAACCACCTCACCTTCACGGCAATTGCGATCGCAACAATCATTTCTTCCTCTCTTCTCTTGATTTCAGGTGGAGAGAGTAAAGCACGATTAATGAGACACTGAACTTTAGGTTTATTGTAGGAATTGTCCTGGATATATCCACCCAGATGAACTGGATAAGGGGTAACCAAAATGATTCTAGGCACCACTCATCAGATAAGGGCCATCTTGATTTGCAACCCCTTAACCATCAGCTGGCATGTCTTTAGTGTTCTTCCACATAGAGATGCCCCTTAACCATGGCTCAGCTCCAGATAGTGTCCGCTATTGCTTTGAAATGATAATTTAGCCCGTTTTGCTCAAATTGGTTGATTTCTTCTTCTTTTCCTCCGTGCGACTCCAGAGTACCTAATAACTCAAAAACACGCGTAAAGTACATAATTCACAAGAAAAATAGCAAAGAAAGCGTAACTACTAGATAGTAAATTAGGTGTTTTAGACACCTATCAGATTCCCCCACACTTAGACTTCGCTAGTCCTCGAGCAAATCAAACAAAACAATTATAAAACATACATACAACTCCGTGTCGTCGAGGCTACGGTCACTTTTAGCATAAATAACAAGCCTTTAAACCCCTAGGTGTCCCTAGTGGACGAGTTATAGTCTCGTGAGGGTTTACTAGAGATATACCCACAAAACCTATTTTTCCACCTTACTAGTTCTCCGTAATGATAGCATCCAACGCGCTAAGAAGACATAGAAATTCTGCACACTAGTCATAAGAAGTTAGACACATAAATGAACACAATCTCATTCTTAAAAGTTGAGAGAGAAATAACCATCCCTTCTCGAAAGAAATTCGGGTTCGGAGTGATCAAAAGTCTCGACTCGCCTCACAAGAAAGGGTTTTATGATACTGCTCTCAATAATAAACAGCTTTTTATGGGTCACACATGTGTCCAGGTAGGAATGAAGAGAGAAATCCTGCGACACCTTGAATGGTAGGAAGGTAAAAACCTTCCGAAATATTTTGAAAACCCACATCTTTTATAATTTTTGAAAACCCATTTTTCTGAGATCTCTAAGAAAGGAAATCAACCACTTAACGAAGGTGGGAATATGCTTACTTACCTCATTATCCGTTTGGCGTGCAGCTAGCACCACTCTCACAGCATCCATAGAAACGTCTTCGGTCTTCTATCGGTGTCTTCATCTCCGTCTTCGGTCTTCAACTCTTGATGATAACTCTTGAACTTCGTAGAATCTTGACAATGTAATTCTTTCCTCTAATTTCTTGTTGCTTGAAACTTCATTATAGATATTCCTTCTTTACATTGGCTTTATTGAAATAATACAAAACTAAAAACAAACATACAAACCCAAAATATAATTTTTTTCTTTTTAATTTCTTTTTTTTTTTTTTTTTTTTTTTTTTTTTTTTTAATTTTCGTTTTTTTTTTTCTTTTTAATAATTTTTTTTTTTTTTTTTTTTTTTTGGGAAGAGAAAGTAAAATACAAATAAAATAAAAACGTAAGTACAAAGGCCATGGTGTAAGTACTTTACCGCTTGATTCTTCACAACTTATATGTCTTGATATCATAAACTTCTCGAACTCTCATCCTTGATAATTTTCACTCTTGTACAATAGTCTTCAACTTATAAAAAGTGCTCCTTGTTTTGTTGCTTTACTTAAATCTGAAATCTGCTCAATTTTTGTATCGTTGATTGTAAACCTCGAACGTGTTCAACTTTCCTTCAAATTTGTGATGCTCCTCTTGTTGATGATGATGGTGTTTCTATGGACCTGTTGGTGTAGAGAGAGATAAGGTGGATGGTGCTAACCGCGAACAAGATTACAAGTAGTATGTAAGTTAGCAATTCGATGTCACCATCATGGTTGATAAAAATAGCACTCAAGAGATCAAAATAGTGCTTCTATGGTGGGAAGTTGGGCAGCTCACCATTCTGCCCGGAATTTACGTACGGTGACACACACTCAAAAAACACAAATTTAGACAGGTTCAAAGAATTGAAGGTTGGTGCCTCACATTATGTAACTTGGGTAGTCTCCACTATAGGGGATCACTGCTCTAATACCGAATTTTAGTCTGCACCTTATTTGCCACTGGCATGATTAAATCCAACTTTAACTCTCATACAATTAAGAAACCCGATCATGTTCTCTGTCATCTCTAAGTTCAGTCACTATTATGAGATTCTCGATGTAATCTTAGCGACATGTATACTATGTGACTCTAAACTTACTACAAGTTGGAGTTTTTTATTCACTATTTACAAAAAAAATTGAAAATTTTGACTCAAAAAGGCTAAAAACTCTATATGCAAAAGACTCCCCCACACTTAAACTTCACACTGTCCTCAATGTGTAAAACCGAAAATTCTGAATTCTGACGTAACATCAGATAAAACGTAAACACTGTACAAATTGGTAAGGAATTTGGAAAAACTGCATTTCACAAAAGTTGTTCATCTACGTGTTTTCTACAAAGTGTCAAAAGGGCACAGTGTTTCGATAAACGGTCTGACAGTTATGGTCTCTGGACTGAACTACATACGTGCAGTCTGAATTTTTCTGACGAAAAGGTATTCATCATAATTCTCTTCTAAGATAGATTCCGGACGCAATGAAATTAAACATGGGGATGCAAATATGATATAAAAACTATAAAAATAAATAAATAAAAGGGTTTAAGATACAAAACCTATGGGTTGCCTCCCATTTAGCGCTTGGTTTAAAGTCGTCAGCCCGACTCTTTTGTTATCGTCCATATACCAACAATCTGAAAAGTTGAGGATCCTTCCATAGAACCTGTTTTGCAAACACTAGATTCACACAAATATTAGTAATGTAAAACAGAAATGAAGCTATTAACCGATAAAAGTTTCCCCCACACTTATTCTTGTCCACACTTGGAAGTGTATAAAGAATATAGAAGTTGGGTATTTCCACGGTTTCTTGTTCCAAAACCTGCATAGTATGAGAATCAAGTATCTCTAATGGAGGATATCGAGAAACAAAGTCATTCAACAATACTCCCGAAGCACATACATTCAAACCAATAAGAGGTAAAGGAGAAGAAACAATAGGCAACGGGTTAGACAAACCTTGCACAATCTCTTGTATTACGGAATCCTCTTCATCCTTGAAAACTCAAGTGAATAATTCACCTCATGTATATCATGGTCCTCTATCAAACTTTGCAACCATTCTTCGTCCGTTTCTGCCTTAACCAAAGTCTCAACATAAACATCATCATTACAATCATTTGCAATCTCAATTGGGTCTTCCACAATATTGGTCAAACCGGTCTCATTCTCAACATACTCCTCTTTGTTGTAAGTCGCATACTCTTTTGCAGATCCAAATTTTATTATAAGAAACATTTTTAGAACACTTGAAAATGCATCATCCTCAAGCTCCACCCTTTGAATAGGCTCTTGATCATTATTAAGATCAATGCTTGAGTAATCTACACAAGTGTTGACATATTCCTCTTTGTCTTCATCTTGATCCCAAAAAGACTCCATTGTACACTCCTCGGGGATGTCACCATGAGTTGTTTCAAGCAATGTATCATAATCACCGTCACTATCATAGTCAACATAAGATTGGTCCTCGCTGAATTTAGTGTTGCTAATCTCGAACTCATCCTTTTGAATAGGTGAATGATCATTATTACGATCAAGAGTTGAGTTAACTACACAATTATCAACGAAAGTGCCCAAGGATTGGCCTTTTTCAACATTAGCATCAGTCAAATATTCATCACAAACCATATGCACATTAGAATTATCCATATCTTTCTTGCATTGATCAATGCCTCTTCGCAAGCTAGCAATACCTTCACGAAGTTCTTGGAGTTGCTCGTTTGTAGTCTCTTTTGCTTTTTGAAATTCCTCTTGTAAAAAGTTGGAAACTTTGTCTATAAAGTTAGAGACTTTTTGTTCACGAGCATAAGAATCCTCTTGTAGTAGCAGGAAATCCCACACTACACCCCTTACTCGATTTTGCTTAATTAATCCATTAAAAGATGTAAGAACAAGAATATTTATTGATTGAGCTCATGAAATGTTTACACAGGAAAATAGAATTACACTTAGAAATTAAAGCATGCTTAAACTTTCTCTCTCCTAATGACTTGCCCAACCATTCCAAAGAGATCTCTCCTCCTCACAGACTCACTCAACCCTTTATATAGGGTGATACATAGTGGATGACAGCTAAGCTACCCTTTATTTTCGGGAATATCCCGCGAAGTGTCGCAGATGCACAAACATTCGCTCTCGCGACACTTCTTAACCCTCGCTGTGTCTCACGTCTTCTTTATGTTTTGCCTGGGTCGTTATTCATTGCGTCGTTTATTTTAGCTTCTGCGACTCCCTCGCGACGCCGTCGTTCATTAATCCCGCGAACCTTGTGCGTTGCGATATTATGATCCTACATCTTACCTCTTTTTTCCTTGAATATTGCTTGAAGAGCGATTTGAAGGAAAAATTCATTGTTGTCATATTCCGTGGTTTCAATTGGTGAAGGAACGAGCAAAAGAATACTTTCCTTAAAAAGTACGTACTTGCCTCTATTCTTTTGCAAAGTTCCGAAGCTTCTTTGAGATATATACGAAGTATCGTCTCCTATCTCTCCTTATATTTCTCCCTGCGAGGGGGAAGAGTATCATGAGATTTTTACAATATTGTTTCCGCGATCGCTTATCTTTATCCATTTTGATTTTGTACTTTTACACGGATTTTGATTATTAATGTCTTTTCTTGACACGTTTCTTTCAACCACTTATTTTTGACCATTCATGTCTCTTCGCATTAAATGACCTCGTTTTTCTCGAGGATCTTTTTCCCTATATATAGTTTCCTTTTCCCCTCCTTTTCATCCTTTAGTTTCTCTCTCGCAACTTTTCTTTGACTCTCTCCTTCCGCAATTTGCGCTCCTGCTACCGCAAATCTTTTCTTCGTCCTTTCTAGCGCTGATCTTAATCTCCAATCTTCCATCCATTCCCATACTGATAAATGGCTTTCATCAGTCGTGCATACAAAGCTTCTTTTGAAGAAGTTCAACAGAAGTTACTCGAGAAGGGTTTTACTCTATCAACCATTCCTGATCAAGAACCTTCATCTATTCTTTCTGCAAAGCTGTTTTCTGATCATCAATGTGATGATCAAAAGATTATAGTCTCGCTAGGTCAGCTTCTCGCGGGACTTCCCATTCCCTTGTACAATCCTGAGATGCCTTTATTTTATGAAATCTTGGCCCATGAAAAATTCTCTCGGGCTGTTTATCAATTGAGTGGCGATTGCATTCGCCTAATGCTTGAATTCGCGAATCGTGGTGCTGGCAAAGGATCTTTATACCCTGCTACTGTTAGACACCCCGATTTCGCAGACTTGGAAATAGCTGCTGAGAAGTACACTTTTGAGAGAACTTTTTGAAAACTATTCAAATGATAAAGATGGTTAATGCGAAATCTCAGCTGGGGCATTCGCCTGAAAAAGAAGGATAATGTCCCTGAGGATAAATTGCTCATGCAGGATATTGATTGGCACCCGGGTAATAATACTACTCCTCGCCACTCCAAAGATGAGAAATGGTGGGTTGTACCCTTGATTTTAAATGGTCCTTATATCGCAGGCCCGCACGTTCTTCCTGCGAATCTCACAGGGTATCATCCTTGGGAATTCAAATGGCCTGATAAAGCAAATGAGGTATGTTTCCCATTTTAAATCTTGCCTTTGCAACTTTCTTTTTACATATGTTGAGTTTGTATAATTTCTCAGATCGCCAAATTGAGAAGAAAGTACAAGGATAATCCGTTGGAGAGTACTCTGACCATACTTCGATCGCTTACGAGTGAAGTAAGAAACATTTCCTTTGTTATTTGAAACAATGTTGTTGCCTCTGTTTCTTATATTTAACCGTATGCGAAGGTTTCAGCTGAAGAAGCTGTAGCCGCGAAGATTAAAAGTAAGGGTAAAACTGTCGCTCGCAAGGGTAAATCTTCTGCTCCATTAACTAAGAAGCGAAAGGTCCAGTCTTCTTCTCGCCTTAGCTCAAGCTCTGAATCTTCTGACGAGAATAACCATGACTCGAATCCTTCTCTCGCCAAGAAGATTCCGTCGACCAGTTCTTCTATGGATCAGTTATCTAGCATCTTCTCATCTGTTTCCAAGGAATGGGAGATGCTCCCCAGCTTCTCTTTTGCGGGGCTCTCGCAAACGTGTGTAATGCTACTTTATTAGAGGGCAATAATTCTTTCAATGGAACCTCTAGAATTGTGTCTCCTAACTTCTTGAATGCACTTGGATCTTTGGTACGTATGCAGTCGTATTTCCCTGTTAATTTTAAATTTTTAAATATATATATATATTAATGATTTTTCTATCTTTTTTTTTTTTTTTTTTTTTTTTTTTATAGGTTGGAAGAACTTCTTTTGTAGTTGCCTCAGATCTCGAGAGAAGACGCAACAATCTTGAAAAGAAGAATTTGCAATTGAGCAAGAAGATTCAAGAATTAGAGACTGAAGCTGCGTCATCTCGCGATAAAGATGAGAGAATTCAAAAGTTAAATACCGAACTTGACTCCCAAAGGGATAGGGTGTCCACTCTTCTAACGCTAATCAACGACTTTATGGTATAAGATTTTACTTCCTTTTATCATTTCTATTTTATCGGTTGCATATTGCTGCCTAACTTATTACCTTCGCAGATGTATATAATCTCTCCGATGAGGCCATTCTTCTCCATACATTTCCTGAACCTATGGATAATGATCTTCTTCTCGCTCACCTCAATCAATCTCTAAGTAGTTCCTCCAATAAAACTAACCTCCTTTCATTAAAAGATCTTCAATCCAAATATCATCTTTTGGAGATCGAACACAAATCTAGTTTAAATTTAACTAATCGCTTTAAACGAATGTACCTTGATTCCGAGAAGAAAATCAAGACTTTAAGGAAGAAAATTAGTAATCTCATAGATGAGAACGATCGCATTACTAACTTGAGAGGTGCTGGGCATTAGCCGAATTCCACAAATCTCTTCTTGATGTGCAAGTTGAACGAGATGAACTCCTTCATCAGAATACCATGCTTGAGCGGCGAGAAGAGCAAGTTCGTTCTCTTCTCGTTATTAATAGTGATGATGAATTCGCCTGGGCTGCGAAAGTTTTAGATAATGCCAGGAATAACCTAGGTGTTGATGTTAGTCTTCACGCCGAGCATACTTCCTTGATTAAAGATATGATATCCGATAGAGAAGGTTACTTATTATACCTTACCGCTTTTTACTTCGTAGTATTGCTTGTAAATTATTAACTTGTTGTTACTTATTTGCAGAATCTGAGAAGAGGCTTCAGGTTAGAATTAGAGAGCTTGAATCTGAGAGAGAACAACTCGCCAGGAATTTTCCAGCGAGAATTGAAGAACTCGAAACCGAAAAAGAACAGCTCGCAAAGAATCTCTCCCTTCGCGAGAATAGATATTCCAAGTTGAAGAAACAATTTCTAACGACGGTGGAGAACTTTAATAATGATGCTGTTCGTTTTCGCAATGGAGGCATGGAGTATGTTTGTAAGGACCACAATATCCCTCGCATTCATATCCCTGTCTTCTTGAAAAGGTTCCTGAGAATCTGCCTGTCTCAGACGTTTCTGATAGCGAGGTGGCGAAGAAGAAAATTCGGGGCGATGAGAATAATCGATCAAGAATCAGATGAAGAAGAAGAATCACCAAAGAGATAACTCTTTTTGTTTTCTTTTCTACTTGTAATATCTCGTACATTTCGTATTCTTATTATAGTGTATTTCTTGGATTTTCCCCTCGAATTCAATCTTCACTCCCCCTTTTTGGTAGTTCTTCCATGTAATATAATCGGCTAACTAACATTATTGATGTATAACTCTTACATCAGAAGATGAATAACAATATTCCATCTTTTCCATTCCCATACTTGCCTCTGTTATTTATCTTCAGATGGAAGATTTTAGTTGTCATCATGTATGTTGTTGAATAATAATTTTATTGTTATTGAAATGTATTGTCGCGACGAGGTCGCAGGTATCTTCATAAATCAAGAATTCTACTTGCCTTGCCTTATCTTCATAAATGTATTTTATCTCTTCTCATTGCGACAAGGTCGCAGGCCGCCCTTACGTTTTCAAGCAAGGGCCCATTGACCTTGCCTTATCATTTTTGTGTGGTCTTCCGAGTTAGACCTCCCTAATTATAGGTCTTCCTCGCCACCTTTCATTGCGACAAAATCGCAGGACGTCTTTACACTTGCATGTAAAGACCCATTGATCTTGCCTTATCATTTTCCAAGTATTTTTGCCTCTGCAGGATGTTTTAGTTGCGACAATATGACAGGCCTAGATATCCTTGCGAACATAAAGCCCCGTGACATTCACGTAGCCGTGCGACGAAATCGCAGACGTCCGTACACTTTCGTGTAAAGACCCATTGATCTCGCCTTACCTCGCGTTAGTATTATTGCCTCTGCAGGATCATTGCACAAATATGACGAGCCTAAATTCTCTTGCGAAAACATAGCCTTATGACATTTGCGTCTGTTTTGACACCCCCTAATGGAGAGCGTCGCCCTTATCATCTCCCCGGTTGCCCCTTCAAGGAGGCGAAACATCGCCATACAAGACTAGCTCCTCCCATCCGGTCTTAACAACAACCTGCTTGTTTTCGCAGCCTCTTATCCCTTATACCTATAGGGTTTATGGTTACAAGGCTGCACCCTAAGTGGAGTTTTCTTCGGGCGAGTGCAACATATGCCAAGACTTACCAAGAATGGCCAGGGTAGGTTCATCCATCCCGGCACTCGGCTCAACCGTGTACCTCGGCGCCTTGAGCATACACTCGACTCCTAAGAAGAGACCCTCGGTCGCCCAACCAGGGTATAACCTACATATATAGTTGGGAATCCAAGGTACCTCTTAGGATAGGCTTTCATGGGCCCCAAATTTTCATGACTCAGCTTCGGGAGCGGTGTAACCTTCCCCCGAGCCATGTCGAGAGATACCCCCTTATATGACGCACTTTAGGTCTTACATTTGCCTCTTACGAAATGTTATTCGCGAACTAGGGTGTACGCCATAAAGGTTCGTCCCATTCTTTTACTCGTTCATATTTGTTAAATCATTTAATCATTCATGTTTCATTATTTGTTTGATACTTGTTTGCGAAGTATTCGCACAATTCTGTATTTTCATTTTCTTTCTTAACTGAATTCCCATATACTCTTGTCTCCATGAAATTCTCGCACATCATTACTTCAATTGCTACTTTTTCTCCTGTTTTTGTTGATTATTCACTTCTTATGCCTTTTGTTCCTCATATCCTTTGCTTCTTTTTTACCATAATATTCGCCTGTCTCTAGGCACTCACCTCGCGAGGTATGTTCAGTCCTTACTTCTATAACATCTACCATCAGTTTTTCCTTTCTCTGCTCATCTCTCACATGTTGCTTCCAACCCTTTCTTTTGGCATTTCTTTCTTCGCAGCTTTCTACATCGACCTCATGACATTGTTGTGACTCCTTCCAATCTCCCTGTATAATACCAATGCCATTTGGATGTGGAAATTTTATACATTGATGATATGTTGATGCGACTCCCAAGATTTCATGAAGCCATGGCCTCCCAATCAGCGCATTATATGGAGATTCCACGTCAACCACAGAATAAGATATCGCTGATAGTCCTTGTAGAGGTATTCTCATGTGAACCTCTCCCTTTGGTTTGTTTGCGGTGCCATTAAAGCCGTATATCTTGTATGTAGAGGGGATCAAATCCTCATCTTTTTCCTCCCATCGTCTTGTAAGTATGGTAGAAGAGAATATTCACCGAACTTCCTAGGTGTCGATTAAAATTCGGTTGATCGCCCAAAGCAAGCTTCTCCGCCTCATCATCTTCTCCATCAACTGGTTTCGGGTTAATCTCTAGTTTCACAACCAACGGGCTATCATGTGTTTCTCTTCCTTTTGGCACTTCATCTGCAGAGAAAGAAATAGTCTTCACTGCCACTTTTCTAATCTGCGTCGTTCTCGCTTGGACTCATTATTTCTTTATCATTAGCATCTCTCGCAAAGACTCTACTGAGCACATTGTCATGAAAATCTTCGATTGTGCAATAAGAGTGGACGATAGAGTTGCAATTCAAATTTTTAGCTTTTGTTCCGACCTCTATCACAAATGTTTCCTTTCCTTTTTCGACCGACACTGTTCTGTGCATTTCTGGTGGTAGTGGTAATGTCTGGCCTTTTTCTTCTCTCTTTAGAAAGTGATTCAGCTTCCCTTGATCAATCATCCTGAGAATGATTCTCTTTACGTTTCTGCAGTCGTTTGTTTGATGTCCATGGAAGCGGTGGTAAGAACAAAACTCATGACTTCTGTCGCCTGGTGGTGGTTCCATCCCCGCGTTCCAAGGTGCTGGTACATCTTCCATCACAAGTATAGCCTCCCAGATCTTTTCCACACTAGCATTCAGTGGAGGCATCTTAATTGGTTCCCATACTATTCTACGACTTCTCTGCCCTCCATGGTTATATTGCCTTCGTCCACCGTAAGTTTCTTGCACATGATCTAGCCTCTGAATCTTATTATTGTCATTACGGTTGTAATAGTTCCTTTCTTGTTCAAATTCCTCCCCGGTCATGGCTTCCCATGGCTACTATCTTCCGCTGTCCCTCATCAGCCTTCCCTGCATGCTGTCCTTGCGAAGTGCTCGCCTCTGTATTTATGAATTGAGGTAACAAGCTTGCGTTCGCAGCATTCGAGTTTGTGTTCGCGACCGGATAAGAATTCATTTCATTCTGTCTTTCTTCTAAGGCGATATATTCTTCCTGTAACTCTCGCAGTTCTGCCATCGTGATTGTATTTTTGACTCTAAAAATTTGAATGTATAACAAGTTAGTCGCGAAGAGAGCATTCACAAATGAGAGAATGAGATATCTTTCCTCAACCCGTCCCCGCCATTTCGCTACACATGGTTCTCCATCTTATTGTCAACTCGCCTTAAGCTCTCGCCAACCCTTTGTTTCAACCCGAATACATCTTCAATACCTGGTCGTGAAGAGTTGTTACTTATGTATGCTCCCTGGAATGTGGCTTGTAAATGATTGAATGACGTGATTGTGTTCCTTGGTAGACCCTCAAACCATTTTAGTGCTTCTCCAATTAGGCTTGATGCGAAATATTTGCATAGTATAGCATCATGATTCTCCCACTGCAGCATACACCTCATATAGGCCTTGATATGTTGTACCGCACAGGTTGTTCCATCGAAGATGTTTGTTAATGCAGGAAGATTGCACTTAGGAGGTATTCCTCCCATCTGTACTTCTAGCGTGAAGGGATTCTTCGCAGCTTCGGCGATGGCTTCGTCTAATTGTCTCCTTCCTCCTTCCCTTCTATTGTTCAGCAATCCTCTCATTTCAGCCAGTTCTCTTAAGATTTGTTCATTTTCCTCAGGATTTGATTCTACTGGTCTTTTTAACTCGCTTCTCTCCTTCTTCGCTCGTGCCTATCTTGACCTTCCTGCTCGTTATTTTCTCCTCTTCTTTCTCTGCGACGCTCTTCTTCGTTTCTTTCGTCAATTCGCACGCCATTGTATCGGTTGTTCTCTCCTCTTGGCTGTCTCTCAGCTCTCATCTGCACCCTCTCATATTCTTCATTAATATTTCTATTGGTACGATTTTGTTCCCTTCTTCTTTCGCGGTTGTCATGGTTATTCTGTCGGATTGCTTCTTCCATCTCTTGATTTTCCATTTCTGCTCTTATCCTTTCTCTCTCGCGAGCTAGCCGCGCTTGTTCAATGTAGTGTCTCTCAATGTCATCCTCGATTTCTCGGTTTCTTCTCAATTCTTCTCTCCCGTGCAAGATTATTCTCCCTTTGGCAGCTGGGTCATTCGGTTCTTGGAGTTGCACATTTCCTTGATTTTCCCTATTCCGCTCATTTTGAAGATTTTCAGGTTGTGGAATATAATGATCTTCTATTTCCCCTCTTCTCTCGCCATGCTCTATACTCGGATTTTGTGTTTCTTCCTCGGTACTTTCTGTTGGTAAAACTCTCCTTCTTTCTTCCCTATTCGATCTTGAACTTGATCTCACGCTACTTCTAGATCTCCTATTTTGCAACCTCATATTTTCCATCCTCAATTCATGATTCTGTCTTGTCAAGTTTGCTCGTTCTTCTGCCTCTAACCGTCTCTCTTCGTGTATTGTTTGTCTCAATCTTTCTAATGCTGCGATTTCTTCGTTTTCTCCATTCATTCCTTGCTCTCCTTGTCCATTGTTCACCAGCTGCTGCTCCTCTTCTCTTTCGTCTTGAATCAGATCTCCAAGTATGTACACTTACTCTATCATAATCCACAGCCGCGTTTGCTACTGGGGAGATTGGTGGTTGGTTTTGATCTTCTCCATCGTTTCTCATATTCATCCTTGACGATTCTCCTGTTTCATTCCTCCTTTCTCCAGCAAGTCTCCCACTTCTTCTTACAATCGTTGGTTGCCCTTGTACATTTCTTCTTCTAGCCATTTTTCTTTTCCAATGAATTCTTGAGTACCTTCTCCAAATCTTTTCTCTGTTAATCCAAATTCCTTCCAATTTCTACGTCAATCACTGCTCGTCCCTGTTTCTAGCGCATATGTAGTAGCAGGAAATCCCACACTACACCCCTTACTCGATTTTGCTTAATTAATCCATTGAAAGATGTAAGAACAAGAATATTTATTGATTGAGCTCATGAAATGTTTACACAGGAAAATAGAATTACACTTAGAAATTAAAGCATGCTTAAACTTTCTCTCTCCTAATGACTTGCCCAACCATTCCAAAGAGATCTCTCCTCCTCACAGACTCACTCAACCCTTTATATAGGGTGATACATAGTGGATGACAGCTAAGCTACCCTTTATTTTCGGGAATATCCCGCGAAGTGTCGCAGATGCACAAACATTCGCTCTCGCGACACTTCTTAACCCTCGCCAGGTCTCACGTCTTCTTTATGTTTTGCCTGTCGTTATTCATTGCGTCGTTTATTTTAGCTTCCTGCGACTCCCTCGCGACGCCGTCGTTCATTAATCCCGCGAACCTTGTACGTTGCGATATTATGATACATAGTGGATGACAGCTAAGCTACCCTTTATTTTCGGGAATATCCCGCGAAGTGTCGCAGATGCACAAACATTCGCTCTCGCGACACTTCTTAACCCTCGCCAGGTCTCACGTCTTCTTTATGTTTTGCCTGTCGTTATTCATTGCGTCGTTTATTTTAGCTTCCTGCGACTCCCTCGCGACGCCGTCGTTCATTAATCCCGCGAACCTTGTACGTTGCGATATTATGATCCTACACCTCTCATCCTTGTGGTTGTTCACACACATAGCCGCCATAAGGTTGTTGAGGAAAACCACAAGGTTCCATGGAATATTGGTCATAACCAATAAATTGGTTTTGATTATACCCATGGAATTGGTAGTTGTCATATTGTTGAGGTTGTTGAAAACCGTATCCATCCATGTAGTATGCTCCTTCCATGAGAAACAAGCACCTGAAATAAAATTATCAAACCAAGGTTAAAAACTAAAAACAAAACAAAAAATAAGAAACCAAAAACAAGTGACAACCGTTGCCTCCCCGGCAACGGCGCCAAAATTTGGCCGGTTGTCAGCCGACACAAATATAATTTACACTTTCTTACTACTCAAAATATATAATGAAGCAAGGGCAAGAAAGGATCGTTCCCATAGAGAGGTCTAGGTTGTCAAATTGTTTCGGTTCCCTATAACTAACATCGATAGTTTTGTGATTTTTATATAATAAACTAAATAAAAGCAAATAAAGAAAAGTAAACAAATCAAATCAAGGATAAGAAAGTATTGGTCATGGATTTAGTATTCAATCACAAACATGTTTTCAACACAATAACTAGAATTGATATTTTAATCTCAACTTTTATCAAAGGCCCTAGAATTCCTTGATCGCAAGTATATCCCGCAAATCTCCTCATGTCATCAACAAACACATTAAAAGATGCGAATATGAATTCTATCTAAAGGAACAACCTAACGTGTAAAAGCACTAATCAAGTTTAATTCCCTAGATGCATTAGGTTCTATGAAATAAGGCCAATCAAAGCAATCGAACGTGTAAAAGCACTAATCCGATTTAACAAAGGTTATGGTTCATATGTGACTACTAGGATGTATCACTACAAGCAATAATCACAATTATGCTACTTGTAATCAGGAATCTATCACTTTTGCGTATAATAAATCCTAATCTAGCAAGAGAGATGAAAACAAACTCAATCGATTCGCGACTCGACTAAACAAGCATTCAAATCATGTAACAATATTGATGGTGAATCATAAACGATAATATGGAGACAAAACTAATTTATTGAATTAAAACCCATATTTGGAAATCAAACTTATTCCATAACCAATAATAAAACTCTAGCTCATATTCATGGAGTTCATAACAAGAAGAAAGAGAAAAGACTTCATGGTGTAAACCCTAGAACAAAAGTTGAGGCAAAAAGAATAGTTAATAAAAGATATTAAAAGTCTTCTCTTTTATATGTTTCTCCAATTTCCATAAAGGATACTCCTTCCAATATTATGTCTTCTCAAAACCCATCTCCAAGTGATCCACCAAGCCCATGTGTGAGGAATACCCATATAAAATTATGTCCAAAAACCAGCGACGGAAAACTGGGATTATGGCCGGAAAAGTTGCAGAGAAAGCATCTCAGACCGGCAAAGTCCACCTTGATCAATGGTCAACCGGGTCAAAACGGCCAACGATCCAACTCGGCGGGTCAAGTCGGTCAAGTAGCCAGTCACCTGTCAGATGACTTAACTCGAGTCGACCCGAGTCGATGGAGTCGATAGAATCGGTCCAGCTGGTGTCCGACTGAGCTTGGCATGAGCCTGGGCTATTGCAGACTGGGCCCGAGCGTGTATAACACAATCATTGTGCTGCAAACTTACTCTCTGATGCGTGTCGTAACCACAACAAATTAATTAATACTTTACTACCTAATTAACAAGTAATATAGGGTAGTCAAGGTCGATCCCACGAGGAGCACGAGATTCTAGTTGTAAAAATTGTCACGAAAGGGGGTGTAAAAAGCAAAAAGAGAATAAACAAAGCAATTAAAAGATAAAGTTGAAAGCAATAAGAGAGACAAGACCAAGGAATCCTTCTTCGTTGCGAAACAATGATTAAAGTTATGTTCTCTTCTACTTGTTATTAGTCACAGATTATCACCATCCGTAGGTAAAGCAGCTAACTCAGTGCTAAACCCCTAAATCCCTTGTATCACCGGACACGGAAGTTCTCGACTACCGGATTCTAATCACCAAGCCACCTAGAATTAGGTCAACCTAGATGTAACTTGGCTCATGCATTAAGTTTTGTGAATTTCTTAGGTTGATATTAGTAGTTAGACTCTTAGCTCAAGGTCCACTTGCTAACGTTGTTTCTACACACAATTGCTCCACGGAATCCCTCCGCAAGGTCTCGTGTTTGCTACTTATGTAAAGAGTCAAGAAACGATTACTTATCTCCTAACTTTCACTAGCTTTAGATTAAACTAACAAATCAATTTAGCATGCATTCTAAACAATCTATCAATCAATCATGAATGTCTTTAAGATCATTCCTATTAGTAAAAACAAACGATAATTATGTGAAAAACTTCAAGATAGAATCAAAAACAAAAACTCAAATCATATTAAGAACTAGGAATTCATCCTCAATCAATAAATTAACTACTCATGCTAAAGAGTTCACACAAAGAATAAGAAAAGAAAAGAATTGTGTGTAAAGATGTGTGTGTAGAGGATGTGTGTGTAAAAGATGTGTGTATAAAGATGTGTAGAAGTTGTAGAAAACTTCTCTATTTATAGGCTTCAATATTCTCCAAATCTTCTAAGGAGTAGAATCCTTTTCCATCCAATTCCTAGCCCAAGTCTTCACACCCATGAGAGAAGTCCATAGAAAATTCTGGAATTTTTGGCTCGCCGGAAAATCGGAATTGTGGGCGGAATCCGGCCGGAATAGTCGTCGCCGCAACCTCGAAATTCACCGCGGCCATGGAATCTTTGGCGGAATATTCCGCGGGTCTACGTTAGGACTAACGGTCAAACAGGTCAACAAATCAGTCAACCTGTTAGTCAAAGGTCAAGGAGAATGAGTGAGTGGGACTCGAGTTGGCTTCGACTCAGCTAACTCGGGCTTACTCGGTGAGTCGAATCGAGTCGAAGCTTACTCGGTGACTTGATCTAATTGGGCCTAACCAGGAATCGGTCCATGAACTCGGTTGGGATCGGTCATGGGATCGTCCGGATCGGCCCGAGTCGACTCATGGAGGGGGAAAATTGGCGAGTTTCGCTGTTTATGTGGCTTGCACAGGCAAATTCGGGCCGATCTTTAGTGTCTTCATCCCTCGTTAAGAATTCCTATACATACATCTATAGTTTCAAGCCCATTCATTCAATCTCCCAGAATAAAGAGCCAACTTGTCTTCTTTACAATTTCTGGCAACAACAACAGCAAAACCTTCTCTGTGTTCTTCAATCCACAGACCCTTAGCAGCAGTAGGACAATCCATCATCTCTTCTCTAATAACAGCAGCGACAACTCAGATATGAATCCAACCCTTCAGCACCATCTCTTCTTGAGTCTCTTTTCTTTCTCATAGCAAAGAACAACCAACAACGCCATTCATTCTTGTAACCTAAGCAAAAAACCCCAATTCTTTGGAACCCTAATTTCGAAATTATCAAATTCTCTCATGTTAATCATTAATTTCTTCATCTCAGTTCTTAACAAAACCTTTTCTCGATCTTCTCCAAAGAAACCCATATCATGAGACTTTAATCCATCATCTCTTCTCTGTAAGTTTCATTCATTAAAAACCCTTGAATTATCCATGGCAGAAACACATATCTGAATCGCACCATCAACAAACCCTTATTCCATTTCGATCTGCTTTTACTCTCATTTAATTTTCCTCTCTTGGTTTTAGCCGTGATGGCTGCTTTTCTTTTCTTCTTTTCAATTTCAAAGTGAATGAGATGAAAACGAGAACACCGATTCTCGATTAGGGTTATAGACTTATAGTTCTGGGGTGGTTTCAGACACACCCAAAGATTCAGATATGGGCCACCCCAGACTGGTTTCCCCTTAACCACAGCTAGGCTGTCTTTAATAATTCTCCAACAGAGATGCTCCTTAACAATGACTGGGCTCCAGATAGTGTTTGCCTGTGAAATGACAATTTTGCCCTTTTGGCTCAAATAGGGTGATTTCTTCTTCTTTTCCTCCGTGCGACTCCAAAGTAGCTATAAAACTCAAAACAAGCGTAAAATACATAATTTACAAGAAAAATAGCAAAGAAAGCATAAACTACTAGATAGTAAATTAGGTGTATTCTACACCTATCAAATTCCCCACACTTAGACTTTGCTAGTCCTCGAGCAAATCAAACTAAAAACTCACAACTTCAAAGCGTTCAAGCGTCCTAAGCATCCAAAGAGTTATGAGGACATAGAGTTTCTGCATGCTAGTAATAAGAAGTTAGAAGTACTAAAGAACATATTCTCGTTCTTAAATGTCGAGTGAGAAATAACCACACCATAATGAGAGAACGCGTGTTTGAGAAACGATCAATAAGCATTTCGCTTTCGACTTCGCCTCACCAAATAAGATTTTATGATAATTGCACTCAAAAAGACGGCTTTTTATGGTTCTCACATGTGTGCGGGTAGGAATGAAGAGAGAATTCCCGCAACACGTTGAATGGTGGGAAGGACATCTTAGAAATTTTGAAAAACCCACATCTTTTAATATTTTGAAAAACCATTTTTCTAACGATCTCTAAGAAAGGAAATCAACCATTATTATCGAGGATGAGATTACTTACTCACCTTCACATCCGATCGCCAATTATGATAACACCACTCTCACGGTATCCAATAGAAACGTCTTCCGCTCCTCGTCTTTCTTCTTGGTCTTCGTCTTCGGTTTCAACTATTGATGATAAACCCTTGAATTTCATAAATCCTTAACAATTCTTAACTCTTTTTACCTTAAATACCCTTGTCGCTTGAAACTTTCTTATAAATTTTCCTTCCCCACGGCTCATTCAATAAGAACAAATATTTCTCTTGTGTTTTTTTTCTTTTTTTTTTTTTTTTTTTTTTTTTTTTTTTTTTTGAAAACAAGAGAAATTAAATACAAAATAAACCATGGCCGTGAAAGAAGTATTTTTCCGCTTGATTCTTCACAACTTGTATCGTCTTGAAATCATAAACTTCAAAAATTCTCACCTTTTAATTTTCTTCGCTTTTATGAATAAGTCTTCATACTTGGATATAAAATTACCTCATTATATTGTAAGTCTTCAACATATATGTAAAAATCCGCTCTTTGTATGTTGCTTTACTTGAATTTGAAATTTGCTCTTTTTCTCGTTCCGTTGCTTGTAAACCTTAAACTTTTCCAACTTTCCTTGTAGATTTTGATGTCGCTCCTTGTTGATGATGAGAATGTTTCTATGGATCCGTTGTTGTTGTTGGAGAGAATGGTGCTAACTGGAAATCGAACTACAAAAAGGAAGCTTTCATCTATAGACGTCACCCTCATGATTGACAAAATTAGCACTCAAGAGATCAAAGAGTAGTGCTTCTATTGGTGGGAGGTTGGGTAGCTCACCATTCTACCCGGAATTTACTTACGGTGACACACACTCAAAAGAAGCACTTTAGTATATGGAAAATTTCTGGTGGGTGCCTCACATGATATGAATACGGGTAGTCTCCACTAATGATTGATCAGCAACTCTAATAACGCATTTCTCCCGCACCAAATTCGCATCACCGGCATGATTAAATCCATTATTTAACACTCAAACAAACAAGAAATCCGAATGTAGTTCTCTAACATTTCCAAGTTCAATTATGTCGGTCAAAATCTCTATGTAAACATACCTAGAAGTATGCTAGTGACTCTAAAATTTTTAAAAGTTGGAATTTTTAAGTAAAACTTTTTTTTTTTTTTAAATTTTTAAATTTTTTTGTAATTTTTGTTTTAAAAACATGCTTAACCACTCCCCCACACTTAAACCTTACATTGTCCTCAATGTAATTGAATCCTCCTAGTAAAGTCAAGGTGGGAGATTTTAACATGATAAGTAATAAGAAAAAGAAATAACAAAAAGCAAAAGATAAGAAATACAAAACCTATGGGTTGCCTCCCATTAAGCGCTTGTTTTAAAGTCGACGGCCCGACTTAGCTCTTGTAAGATTCATTCCCCATACACTAACAATCGGAAAATTTGAGGATCCACCCATAATACCTGTTTTGCAAACAATAACTCCATACAAATATTAGCACAAGAAAACAATAGTGAAATTATCGCTCGATAGAAATTTCCCCCACACTTATTCTCGTCCACACTCGGAAGTGTATAAAGAATATAGAATTTGGGAACTTCCATGGTTTCCTTTTGGCAAACCTGCATGGTGTTAGCATCAAGTGTTTCCAATGGTGGATATTTAGAAACAAAATCATCCAAAAATACTTTCGAAGCACATACATTCAAACCAATAAGAGGTGAAGGAGAAGAATCAATAGGCAAAGGGTTAGACAAACCTTGCACAATTTCTTGTATTATAGAATCCTCTTCATCCTTAAAAATTCAAGTGAATTACTTACCTCTTGTATATTGTGGTCCTCTATTAAACTTTGCAACCATTCTTCGCCGTTTTCTACCTTAACCAAAGTCTCGGCATCATTAAAATCATTCGCAAGTTCAATTGGGTCTTCCACAAAATCAATGAATGTGGTTTCATCCTCTAGCATCATCTCTTCAACATTCTCATCATCGGAATCGGGCCATTCACTAAAATGATTTTCATCGGTATAAATTGTAAGATCCTCTTGTGCGGGTGTTACTTTGTTTACATCAATAGGCAAGTGATATCCAAACTCCTCCTTTTGAATAGGTGAAGGATCTTTATTATGATCCGGAGTTGGAATAACTTCCTCATTGTCGCAACACTCATACACTTCCGCGGACTCCCATCTTTCCCTAAGGAATTTTTCCAAGCACTAAATGCATCATCTTCAAGCTCTACCTTTTGAATAGGTGCTTGATCATTATTAAGATCAAGGCTCGGTAAGCTACACTAGCGTCTTCAAAAGTCTCCAAAGGTTGATCCTTTTCAACATAATCATCTTCATTTTCAGACTCACCATAAAAAGAATCTTCATCGGTTTCATAACCTTTATCCCGACGTCGTTTAAGTTCCATATGAATGGTCCTACTAATTTCTGCGACAAGCTCTTCCGAGTCTCCATCATCTTCCAATTTGTATAATTTTTGTGCAAGTTTCCTGACGTTCACACGCTTACCACCGTTGATAGAGTTTCTAGACTGTATCTCCTCTTTTGGAAAAAGTGAAGGAAAAACACGATGAAGAGGAGTATATTCCAAATTCTCTGTCTGCACATTACTAGAAAACAAATTATTAGATGCATAACTATCCTTCCATCCTTGTGATTGTCCACTTACATACCCGTCATAAGGTTGTTGATATGTATGAGAATATCCATAAGGTTCTGTAGGAAATTGATCATAGCCAAAATATTGGTTTTGATTGTATCCTAAGGATGGTTGGAAGTTGTCATAATGTTGAGGTTGAAAACCGTATTGATTGTTGTAATATGCTTGCTCTTGTCCACCATACATGGATACCGAAATAAGATTCTCAAAAACTTAAGTTAGATACGAAATAGAATCTAACAAAGCAAGAATAAAGCAAAAAGAAAAATAAAAACAACTAAAATGCCCGTTGCTCCCCTAAACGGCGCGCCATAAAATTTGATGCGTGTCGTAACCACAACAAATTAATTAATACTTTACTACCTAATTAACAAGTAATATAGGGTAGTCAAGGTCGATCCCACGAGGAGCACGAGATTCTAGTTGTAAAAATTGTCACGAAAGGGGGGTGTAAAAAGCAAAAGAGAATAAACAAAGCAATTAAAAGATAAAGTTGAAAGCAATAAGAGAGACAAGACCAAGGAATCCTTCTTCGTTGCGAAACAATGATTAAAGTTATGTTCTCTTCTACTTGTTATTAGTCACAGGATTATCACCATCCGTAGGTAAAGCGAGCTAGCTCGAGTGCTAAACCCCTAAATCCCTTGTATCATAGGACACGGAAGTTCTCGACTACCGGATTCTAATCACCAAACCACCTAGAATTAGCTCAACCTAGATGTAACTTGGCTCATGCATTAAGTTTTGTGAATTTCTTAGGTTGATATTAGTAGTTAGACTCTTAGCTCAAGGTCCACTTGCTAACGTTGTTTCTACACACAATTGCTCCACGGAATCCCTCCGCAAGGTCTCGTGTTTGCTACTTATGTAAAGAGTCAAGAAACGATTACTTATCTCTAACTTTCACTAGCTTTAGATTAAACTAACAAATCAATTTAGCATGCATTCTAAACAATCTATCAATCAATCATGAATGTCTTTAAGATCATTCCTATTAGTAAAAACAAACGATAATTATGTGAAAAACTTCAAGATAGAATCAAAACAAAAACTCAAATCATATTAAGAACTAGGAATTCATCCTCAATCAATAAATTAACTACTCATGCTAAAGAGTTCACACAAAGAATAAGAAAAGAAAAGAATTGTGTGTAAAGATGTGTGTGTAGAGGATGTGTGTGTAAAAGATGTGTAAAAGATGTGTAGAAGTTGTAGAAAACTTCTCTATTTATAGGCTTCAATATTCTCCAAATCTTCTAAGGAGTAGAATCCTTTTCCTTTTGCAATTCAATTTCCAATTCCAAGCTTTTCTCAACTCTTCCACCTTCTCTTTCCAAATTTGAGTCCAATTCTCCATCCAATTCCTAGCCCAAGTCTTCACACCCATGAGAGAAGTCCATAGAAAATTCTGGAATTTTTGGCTCGCCGGAAAACTGGGATTGTGGCCGGAATCCGGCCGGAATTGTCGTCGCCGGCAACCTGAAATTCACTGCCGGTCACTGGAATCTTTGGCGGAATATTCCGTCAGTCTACCGTTAGGACTAACGGTCAACCGTCAGTCAACCGTCAGTCAACAGTTAGTCAAAGGTCAAGGAGAAAGAGTGAGTCAGACTCGAGGTTGGCTCGACTCGGCTAATCGGGCTTACTCACCGGTGAGTCGAACCGAGTCGAAGCTTACTCGGTGACTTGATCTAGTCCCATTCTAAGGAATCGGTCACCGAACTCGGTTGGGATCGGTCATCGGGATCGTCAGGATCGGTCCGAGTCGACTCAGCCTGGGAGGAAAATTGGCGAGTTTCGGCTGTTTATAGGCTTGCACAGGCCAAATTCAGCCGATCTTTAGTGTCTTCATCCTCGTTAAGAATTCCTATACATACATCTATAGTTTCAAGCCCATTCATTCAATCTCCCGTACTTGTTAGCCAACTTGTCTTCTTTACAATTTAAAGCAACAACAACTGACAAAACCTTCTCTGTGTTCTTCAATCCACAGACCCTTAGCAGCAGTAGGACAATCCATCATCTCTTCTCTAATAACAGCAGCGACAACTCAGCACCATCTCTTCTTGAGTCTCTTTTCTTTCTCATAGCAGCAACAACCAACAACGCCATTCATTCTTCAGAACCGGAAGCAAAAAACCCCAATTCTTTGGAACCCTAATTTTCGAAATTATCAAATTCTCTCATGTTAATCATTAATTTCTTCATCTCGGTTCTTAACAAAACCTTTTCTCGATCTTCTCGGCAAACCCATATCACAGACTTTAATCCATCATCTCTTCTCTGTAAGTTTCATTCATTAAAAACCCTTGAATTATCCATGGCAGAAACACATATCTGAATCGCACCATCAACAAACCCTTATTCTATTTCGATCTGCTTTTACTCTCAGATTTAATTTTCCTCTCTTGGTTTTAGCCAGCGATGATTGCTTTTCTTTTCTTCTTTTCAATTTCGGTGAATGAGATGAAAACGAGAACAACGATTCTCGATTAGGGTTATAGACTTATAGTTAAGGGTGGTTTCAGACACACCCAAAGATTCAGATATGGGCCACCCCAGACTGGTTTCCCCTTAACCACAGCTAGGTTGTCTTTAATAATTCTCCAACAGAGATGCCCCTTAACAATGACTGGGCTCCAGATAGTGTTTGCCTGTGAAATGACAATTTTGCCCTTTTGGCTCAAATATGGTGATTTCTTCTTCTTTTCCTCCGTGCGACTCCAAAGTAGCTATAAAACTCAAAACAAGCGTAAAATACATAATTTACAAGAAAAATAGCAAAGAAAGCATAAACTACTAGATAGTAAATTAGGTGTATTCTACACCTATCACTCTCCAGCCAAGATGGCCATGCTTTCACCACTGCAGCTTCAACTCTTTGTCACTTCTTCTTCTTACCCTGAGACACCAACAAGCTCCAATCAGAGCCACTGCATTGCCATAGCATCACAACCTGCACTGTCATAGCCTGCAACATCATTTCTTTTGCAACACCATTCTCTTGCCTGAAATCATCAAGAGCAACAGACAACCTGAATTGCAGCTTCATAAAACCCATTTCCATGTTAATCACCACCATCTATAGCTGGCACAACCAACACTTCACTCCATTCACTGTCACAGCCTTGACCCCTTCAAACACCAACAGCTGCTTTGCAACCTGTCCTAGACATACATTTATTGCATATGCAACACAGCCTGCTCCACTACACAACACCCGCACCGACTCCGATGGCTCAAGACCTCAGTTCCTCCATCTCAGCGGCATACAAGCATTCACTCCATTTCAACCACCATCTGAAGCTCTAGTCACAACAGCATCCAAATTGCTAACAAATTCAAACCCTCATTCTACCTGCAACAACTTGAATTGAAGCTCAACCTCATTCTTTTCCCATTTCAACAGTGCACAACATCCACAGCTTAAGGCAATAGCATCTCATTTCTTCTCTGCTTCTTATGAATTCAACTCGTGACAGGTCTTGCACACCGAGACTGCAATCCCTATCCTACGAGCCTAGCCATTTACGCAGCTCCTTTGCTACCATCTTTCCCTGTAGTTATGAACTCACAGCACATACTCCATTTTATGGCAAACCAACACGGTCCCTTCACACCGGTACCCAGCATGGATAAAACCAATACCATTTGACTTCATTACAATCCTCGGAGCCATTATCTGCCAACAAACTCATTTGCAATTCCACTACTTACATCTTCTCGGACAAATGACTCCCTCCATCAACTTGGTTCATCCAACACATTCGTCTAGCTCTTCTCCATCTGTAATGACCTAACTCCCCTGAATCTCAATACCACCAGCAGCCATTATTCACCTGCAATTTCATGCATTCTTAAATTAACAGCACAAACAACCCATTTCTCAGTCTTCTCATAATCATTGTCTCCCAATGCTCAAACACCACCAGCTTCACAGTCCCGATCTGTAACTCAAGCAACACCCATCTCTAATTCATCACTTCAATCCAGAAATCAATTGCAAACCCGTCTCTGGCTGTATTCATGGTATCAAAATCCAGATGAAACCCTTACCAGATTCACTCATACATCAGCAGAAACCATATCTTCTTCCCTTGTTCATCTGTTAATCACCCATTAAGCACATGGAACTTCAAATCAAGAACAATCCCCAAATTCCACTTCAAATAAGAACCCTAATTCATCCTCAGCAAAACAGATCTCCTCATCCCCATAACATTCATCACAGATCAAAACCGAAATCGATTTAACCTGAATCCAACATAAACCCATCCAGCAGCACCATTGCATTATCTTCTCTGGGTTCACTCAACCAATAGACTCAAAACTAATCTTCGATTCTATTTCTCAATCACCGAAACCCATTTCCTAATCCAAATTAAATTCAAGGGCGACAACAAACCCTTCTTCGATTCCACAGCAGCCGCGACAAACCCTAAATCCATATCCTACTCTCAGTCACCAGCAACCACCTCACCTTCACGGCAATTGCGATCGCAACAATCATTTCTGCCTCTCTTCTCTTGATTTCAGGTGGAGAGAGTAAAGCACGATTAATGAGACACTGAACTTTAGGTTTAGTGTAGGAATTATCTGGATATAGCCACCCGGATGAAGCTGGATAAGGGGTAACCAAAATGATTCTAGGCACCACTCATCAGGATAAGGGCCATCTTGATTTGCAACCCCTTAACCATGGTGGCTTTGTCTTTAGTGTTCTTCCACATAGAGATGCCCCTTAACCATGGCTCGGCTCGGATAGTGTCATTATTGGTTTGAAATGATAATTTAGCCCGTTTTGCTCAAATTGGTTGATTTCTTCTTCTTTTCCTCCGTGCGACTCCAGAGTACCTAATAACTCAAAAACACGCGTAAAGTACATAATTCACAAGAAAAATAGCAAAGAAAGCGTAACTACTAGATAGTAAATTAGGTGTTTTAGACACCTATCAGATTCCCCCACACTTAGACTTTGCTAGTCCTCAAGAAAATCAAACAAAACAATTATAAAACATACATACAACTCCGTGTCAAGTCGAGGCTACGGTCACTTTTAGTATAAATAACAAGCCTTTAAACCCCTAGGTGTCCCCTAGTGGATGAGTTATAGTCTCGTGAGGGTTTACTAGAGATATACCCACAAAACCTATTTTCCAACTTACTAGTTCTCCGTAATGATAGCATCCAACGCGCTAAGAAGACATAGAAATTATGCACACTAGTCATAAGAAGTTAGACACATAAATGAACACAATCTCATTCTTAAAAGTTGAGAGAGAAATAACCATCCCTTCTCGAAACAAATTCGGGTTCGGAGTCATCAAAAGTCTCGACTACGCCTCACAAGAAAGGGTTTTATGATATTGCTCTCAATAATGACTTTTATGGGTCACACATGTGTCCAGGTAGGAATGAAGAGAGAAATCTGCGACACCTTGAATGGTAGGAAGGTAAAAACCTTAGAAATATTTTGAAAACCCACATCTTTTATAATTTTGAAAACCCATTTTTCTGAGATCTCTAAGAAAGGAAATCAACCACTTAACGAAGGTGGGAATATGCTTACTTACCTCATTATCCGTTTGGCGTGCAGCTAGCACCACTCTCACATGACATCCATAGAAACGTCTTGGTCTTCTATCGGTGTCTTCATCTCCGTCTTCGGTCTTCAACTCTTGATGATAACTCTTGAACTTCGTAGAATCTTGACAATGTAATTCTTTCCTCTAATTTCTTGTTGCTTGAAACTTCATTATAGATATTCCTTCTTTACATTGGCTTTATTGAAATAATACAAAACTAAAAACGAACATACAAACCCAAAATATAATTTTTTTTTTTTTTCTTTTTAATTTTTTTTTTTTTTTTTTTTTTTTTTGGGAAGAGAAAGTAAAATACAAATAAAATAAAAACGTAAGTACAAAGGCCATGGTGTAAGTACTTTACCACTTGATTCTTCACAACTTATATGTCTTGATATCATAAACTTCTCGAACTCTCATCCTTGATAATTTTCACTCTTGTACAATAGTCTTCAACTTATAAAAATTCTGCTCCTTGTTTTGTTGCTTTACTTAAATCTGAAATCTGCTCAATTTTTGTACCGTTGCTTGTAAACCTCGAACGTGTTCAACTTTCCTTCAAATTTGTGATGCTCCTCTTGTTGATGATGATGGTGTTTCTATGGACCTGTTGGTGTAGAGAGAGATAAGGTGGATGGTGCTAACTACGAACAAGATTACAAGTGGTATGTAAGTTAGCAATTCGATGTCACCATCATGGTTGATAAAAATAGCACTCAAGAGATCAAAATAGTGCTTCTATGGTGGGAAGTTGGGCAGCTCACCATTCTGCCCGGAATTTACGTACGGTGACACACACTCAAAAAGCACAAATTTAGACAGGTTCAAAGAATTGAAGGTTGGTGCCTCACATTATGTAACTTGGGTAGTCTCCACTATAGGGGATCACTGCTCTAATACCGAATTTCAGTCTGCAACTTATTTGCCACTGGCATGATTAAATCCAACTTTAACTCTCATACAATTAAGAAACCCGATTATGTTCTCTGTCATCTCTAAGTTCAGTCACTATTTTGAGATTCTCGATGTAATCTTAGCGACATGTATACTATGTGACTCTAAACTAACTACAAGTTGGAGTTTTTATTCACTATTTACAAAAAAATTGAAAATTTTGACTCAAAAAGGCTAAAAACTCTATATGCAAAAGACTCCCCCACACTTAAACTTCACATTGTCCTCAATGTGTAAAACCGAAAATTCTGAATTCTGACGTAACAGCAGATAAAACGCAAAAACTGTACAAATTGGTAATGAATTTGGAAAAACTCCATTTCACAAAAGTTGTTCATCTACGTGTTTTCTACAAAGTTTCAAAAGGGCAGAGTGTTTCGATAAACGGTCTGACAGTTATGGTCTCTGGACTGAACTACGTGCAGTCTGAATTTTTCTGACGAAAAGGTATTCATCATAATTCTCTTCTAAGATAGATTCGGACGCAATGAAATTAAACATGGGGATGCAAATATGATATAAAAACTATAAAAATAAATAAATAAAAGGGTTTAAGATACAAAACCTATGGGTTGCCTCCCATTTAGCGCTTGGTTTAAAGTCGTCAGCCCGACTCTTTTGTTATCGCCCATATACCAACAATCTGAAAAGTTGAGGATCCTTCCATAGAACCTGTTTTGCAAACACTAGATTCACACAAATATTAGTAATGTAAAATAGAAATGAAGCTATTAACCGATAAAAGTTTCCCCCACACTTATTCTTGTCCACACTTGGAAGTGTATAAAGAATATAGAAGTTGGGTATTTCCACGGTTTCTTGTTCCAAAACCTGCATAGTATGAGAATCAAGTATCTCTAATGGAGGATATCGAGAAACAAAGTCATTCAACAATACTCCCGAAACACATACATTCAAACCAATAAGAGGTAAAGGAGAAGAAACAATAGGCAACGGGTTAGACAAACCTTGCACAATCTCTTGTATTACGGAATCCTCTTCATCCTTGAAAAACTCAAGTGAATAATTCACCTCATGTATATCATGGTCCTCTATCAAACTTTGCAACCATTCTTCGTCCCGTTTCTGCCTTAACCAAAGTCTCAACATAAACATCATCATTACAATCATTTGCAAGCTCAATTGGGTCTTCCACAATATTGGTCAAACCGGTCTCATTCTCAACATACTCCTCTTTGTTGTAAGGAACATACTCTTTTGCGGATCCAAATTTTATTATAAGAAACTTTTTTAGAACACTCGAAAATGCATCATCCTCAAGCTCCACCCTATGAATAGGCTCTTGATCATTATTAAGATCAACGCTTGAGTAATCTACACAAGTGTCGACATATTCCTCTTCGTCTTATCTTGATCCCAAAAAGACTCCATTGTACACTCATCGGGGATGTCACCATGAGTTGTTTCAAGAAATGTATCATAATCACCGTCACTATCATAGTCAACATAAGATTGGTTCTCGCTGAATTTAGTGTTGCTAATCTCGAACTCATCCTTTTGAATAGGTGAATGATCATTATTACGATCAAGAGTTGAGTTAACTACACAATTATCAACAAAAGTGCCCAAGGATTGGCCTTTTTCAACATTAGCATCAATCAAATATTCATCACAAACCATATGCACATTAGAATTATCCATATCTTCCTTGCATTGATCAATGCCTCTTCGCAAGCTAGCAATACCTTCACGAAGTTCTTGGAGTTGCTCGTTTGTAGTCTCTTTTGCTTTTTGAAATTCCTCTTGTAAAAAGTTGGAAACTTTGTCTATAAAGTTAGAGACTTTTTGTTCACGAGCATAAGAATCCTCCCATCCTTGTGGTTGTTCACACACATAGCCGCCATAAGGTTGTTGAGGAAAACCACAAGGTTCCATGGAATATTGGTAATAACCAATAAATTGGTTTTGATTATACCCATGGAATTGGTAGTTGTCATATTGTTGAGGTTGTTGAAAACCGTATCCATCCATGTAGTATGCTCCTTCCATGAGAAACAAGCACCTGAAATAAAATTCTCAAACCAAGGTTAAAAACCCAGAAAATAAGAAAAATAAAACAAAAACTAAAAACAAAACAAAAATAAGAAACCAAAAACAAGTGACAACCACTGCCCTCCCGGCAACGAGCGCCAAAATTTGGCCGGTTGTCGGCGGACACAAATATAATTTACACTTTCTTACTACTCAAAATATATAATGAAGCAAGGGCAAGAAAGGATCGTTCCCACAGAGAGGTCTAGGTTGTCAAATTTTTTCGGTTCCCTATAACTAACACCGATAGTTTTGTGATTTTTATATAATAAACTAAATAAAAGCAAATAAAGAAAAGTAAACAAATCAAATCAAGGATAAGAAAGTATTGGTCATGGATTTCGTCTTCAATCACAAACATGTTTTCAACACAATAACTAGAATTTATATTTTAATCTCAAATTTTATCAAAGGCCCTAAATTCCTTGATCGCAAGTATATCCATAAAATCTCCTCATGTCATCAACAAACACATTAAAAGATGCGAATATGAATTCTATCTAAAGGAACAACCTAACGTGTAAAAGCACTAATCAAGTTTAATTCCCTAGATGCATTAGGTTCTATGAAATAAGGCCAATCAAAGCAATCGAACGTGTAAAAGCACTAATCCGATTTAACAAAGGTTATGGTTCACATGTGACTACTAGGATGTATCACTACAAGCAATAATCACAATTATGCTACTTGTAATCAGGAATCTATCACTTTTGCATATAATAAATCCTAATCTAGCAAGAGAGATGAAAACAAACTCAATCGATTCGCGACTCGACTAAACAAGCATTCAAATCATGTAACAATATTGATGGTGAATCATAAACGATAATATGGAGACAAAACTAATTTATTGAATTAAAACCCATATTTGGAAATCAAACTTATTCCATAACCAATAATAAAACTCTAGCTCATATTCATGGAGTTCATAACAAGAAGAAAGAGAAAAGACTTCATGGTGTAAACCCTAGAACAAAAGTTGAGGCAAAAAGAATAGATAATAAAAGATATTAAAAGTCTTCCCTTTTATATGTTTCTCCAATTTCCATAAAAGATACTCCTTCCAATATTAGGTCTTCTCAAAACCCATCTCCAAGTGATCCACCAAGCCCATGTGTGAGGAATACCCATATAAAATTATGTCCAAAAACCGGCGCCGGAAAACTGGGATTATGGCCGGAACTTGGCCGAAAAGTCGCAAGAAAGCATCTCAGGTGACCGGCAAAGTCCACCCGGTCACCGGTCAACCGGGTCAAAACGGTCAACGATCCAACTCGGCGGGTCAAGTCGGTCAAGCGGCCGAAGTCGGGTGTCGGATGACTCAACTCAGTCGGACTCCGAGTCGGGATGGAGTCGAGATAGAATCGAGTCTAAGCTGGTCCGACCGAGGCTTGGCATGAGCCCAGAGCTATTGCCTTTGGCTTTGAGCGTGTGTAGCATAATCATTGTGCTGCAAACTTACTCTCCAGCCAAGATGGCCTTGCTTTCACCACTGCAGCTTTAACTCTTTGTCACTTCTTCTTCTTACCCTGAGACACCAACAAGCTCCAATCGAGCCTTTGCATTGCCATAGCATCACAACCCGCACTTGCCATAGCCTGCAACATCATTAACACCTGCAACACCATTCTCTTGCCTGAAATCATCAAGAGCAACAGACAACCTGAATTGCAGCTTCATAAAACCCATTTCCATGATAATCACCACCATCTATAGCTGGCACAACCAACACTTCACTCCATTCACTGTCACAGCCTTGACCCCTTAAAACACCAACAGCTGCTTTGCAACCTGTCCTAGACATACATTTATTGCATCTGCAACAGGCTCGCTCCACTACACAACACCGCAAACCAGCTCCAACAGCTCAAGACCTCAGTTCCTCAATCTCAGCGGCATACAAGCATTCACTCCATTTCAACCACCATCTGAAGCTCTAGTCACAACAGCATCCAAATTGCTAAAAAATTCAAACCCTCATTCTACCTGCAACAACATGAATTGAAGCTCAACCTCATTCTTTTCCCATTTCAACAATGCACAACATCCACAGCATAAGGCAACAACATCTCATTTCTTCTCTGCTTCTTATGAATTCAACTCAGCAGCAAGTTCTTGCACCTGAGACCTGCAATCCCCTATCCTACCAGAGCCTAGCCATTTCTGCAACTCCACTGCTACCATCTTTCCCTGTAGTTATGAACTCACAGCACATACTCCATTTTATGGCAAACCAACACAGTCCCTTCACACCAGTACTAGCATGGATAAAACCAATACCATTTCAGCTTCATTACAATCCTCAGGCCATTAGACTGCCAACAAACTCAGCTGCAATTCCACTACTTACATCTTCTCAGACAAATGACTCCCCCATCAACTTCAGTTCATCCAACACATTCGTCTAGCTCTTCTCCATCTGTAATGACCTAACTCCCCTGAATCTCAATACCACCAGCAGCCATTATTCACCTGCAATTCCATGCATTCTCAAATTAACAGCACAAACAATCCATTTCTCAGTCTTCTCATAATCATTGTCTCCCAATGCTCAAACACCACCAGCTTCACACTCTCGATCTGTAACTCAAGAAACACCCATCTCTAATTCATCACTTCAATCCAGAAATCAATTGCAAACCCGTCTCTGGCTGTATTCATGGTATCAAAATCCAGATGAAACCCTTATACCAGATTCACTCATACATTAGCAGAAACCATATCTTCTTCCCTTGTTCGTCTGTTAATCACCCATTAAGCACATATAACTTCAAATCAAGAACAATCCCCAAATTCCACTTCAAATAAGAACCCTAATTCATCCTCAACAAAACAGATCTCCTCATCCCCATAACATTCATCATAGATCAAAACCGAAATCGATTTAACCTGAATCCAACATAAACCCATCCAGCATCACCATTGCATCATCTTCTCTGGGTTCACACAACCAACAGACTCAAAACTAATCTTCGATTCTCTTTCTCAATCACTGAAACCCATTTCCTAATCCAAATTCAATTCAAGGGCGACAACAAACCCTTCTTCGATTCCACAGCAGCCGCGACAAACCCTAACTCCATATCCTACTCTCAGTCACCAGCAACCACCTCACCATTACGGCAATTACGATCGCAACAATCATTTCTGCCTCTCTTCTCTTGATTTCAGGTGGAGAGAGTAAAAGCACGATTAATGAGACACTTTGAACTTTAGGTTTAGTGTAGGAATTGTATCTGGATATAGCCACCCGGATGAACTGGATGAGGGTAACCAAAATGATTCTAGGCACCACTCATCGGATAAGGGCCATCTTGATTTGCAACCCCTTAACCATCGGGTGGTGCTTTGTCTTTAGTGTTCTTCCACATAGAGATGCCCCTTAACCATGGCTCGACTCGGATAGTGTCGCTATTGCTTTGAAATGATAATTTAGCCCGTTTTGCTCAAATTGGTTGATTTCTTCTTCTTTTCCTCTGTGCGACTCCAGTACCTAATAACTCAAAACACGCGTAAAGTACATAATTCACAAGAAAAATAGCAAAGCGCGTAACTACTAGATAGTAAATTAGGTGTTTTAGATACCTATCAGGAGCCACGATTAACCAAAACAGGCACATCAATCCCACGTTCGATCAAGTAAGTGTAGTAGCCCCACGAACGAAACAGGCGTATGTGAGTCCATCGAAGAGGCAAGGCCAGACATCATGCTGGGGAACACTCTCCTGGACGCCTCTTGAACGTGACATGCTCAAGGACGGGATGACCCGTCTCTCTTGGTAACATCTAACTTTGTCTCATAAGCTTTGTCTTTAACTGTCACCATCTCATGCCTACCCCACAATAGTGTAACCATTATGTGCTAGGCAGGGGACTTAATGTTGATGGTGGATTTTCATTTAAGGTTAAAATTGTAAAAAACCAGAAAATCATGCGCTGACATTTTGGAAAAGATAAAGCCATTAATAAGTGTTGGATACTCCTTCACTTTACTAATTCACCTAGAATGGATCATGTGCCAACAATCCCATTCTGTGAATACACTAAATTCATCCAGGTTGGAGCATGTAGCAACAATCCCATATACCTAGTGAATTTCTAGCATTATTAATTAATCTTAATCGGCCTTGTATTTCTGTGCTCATTATCGGTGCGGCATGACGGCGAAAGTGTTGCTCTTACATAGCAACACGAACCTCCAAGCATTATAATGAAACCATGTACGAAAATACCGTACATGCTGACTCTCGGTGTGTTATACTAGCCCGATTGAGCCCCTCTCGGTGTGTTATACTAGCGATTGAGCATCCGGATGGCCAGTATCGGTCGGATATGATCCGATCATCCAACTCCACAAGCATGATTGGATGACCACGATCAATTCCATCACCCCAAAGCGGTATGAAATAACCACTGCCAGAACCATCGCGGACCCCGCATGGTGGGCTCCCAAAATATTGGCCTAGCTTGCTAAAACGTACAAACCGAGAGCGTATGGACGGAAAACCCTAAATTAGGGTTTGCGTCATATTACATGTATTAGCAAAATAGTCTCAACCATCCATCTTTGCGGTATAGATGGAGGTGTAATGTAGATTCAAAGGGCCCGAGCATGTCAACACAATCACCATAGGACCTCCTACATACCGACCAATCGGTCGGGACCAACCATGGTTGGTCATCCTGGTCGTACCCGAATCAAGCATTGATACGACCTTGAAACCCAAAATTAGGGTTTTGAGCATCCTGGCGTCCATCTTCTCGAACACGAATGGAGGGTCCAAGATTATATTAAGCAAGTCCGGTCATACCAGCATGACCACCGTGGACCCATCTATCCCCTCACCCGATCGGCCAAGGCATATCATGCCTGGTTTT
The DNA here is from genome assembly GCA_023531295.1 of Papaver armeniacum. Lineage (NCBI taxonomy): Eukaryota > Viridiplantae > Streptophyta > Magnoliopsida > Ranunculales > Papaveraceae > Papaver > Papaver armeniacum. The sequence continues at coordinate 91,110 of JAJJWW010002434.1, forward strand.
TCCAAGACGCGTGCCCAAACTAGCGTGGGAACACCTCCCAAATCGCAAACTGATCTCGACCGCTCAACTTCGCCGGACGATTTGGATGGCTCAGATCACGTTTTCATGGGATATTCAGGTATATGCGTGAACACCAGCCTACCACCTTCACTCCAGACCGATCAGCCAAGACCGACCAAGATTGGTCGTCTTGGAACGCGCGTCCAAACTAGGCATGTCACGCGGTTTCCAATTCCTTTGCGGCAATGAATTTCTGCCGCAAACCGATCTCAACCACCCCTCTTTGCCGGTCAAATTGAGTGGCCTAGATCGTTCCTTTATGGGACAGAGAGGTACGGATGTGTACACTGGCATGCTATTTACACGCATGCCCGGTCGGTCCTTCCCAATACCCTTCCCATGCTTAGTTTCGACCAAGATGAAGAGTGATGCCTGCGCACCTCTTCAAAACCCTGATTCCATCAACGGTCGCAGATGAGTGTCTCAAAGATCATCTCGTC